>VDFB02281492.1:454833610-454991959 GCA_007258455.2 Sequoia sempervirens | reverse complement strand
ATCCTTGACCTTGATTTCAGTCTACAATCCGCCCATTATTTCCCTCATATTAACCAACTCTATCTCATGCTTTTTCAACTTTTTGCCTAGGCTTTCATAATATGCATATACTACCTATTGGGTGGTCTTAGATAAGACTACCTTATCACATGGATGAGTTTCATTCAGATCTAGGCCTACCATCTAGATGTCATAATCCTCTATTTTCATCTACTCCTCAGGTTTAGCCACAAGTGGCGTCATGGTGCTAATCAGGAGAGAATTCTACTCCTCATTAAAACAAGCCTCAATTTTCTTGGTAGCCAGCAACTCAACATTCTTCAACAGTCATCTTTTTTTAGCATTTCATTGGGCCAGCTTGGTCATCTTGAAATAATCATGGAGGGTTTGAGGGACGTCGACATTCTACACTGTAATAGGGGAAATGGGAGGGAAACCAAAAAGGGTAATAGAAGGGGAGACCTCGGATGTATGACCATGCGATGAAGCGAAAGGGAGAATTATCATGGAAAAGGGCGGTTCACCAACCTGAGACTGAGTAGGGGATTCACTAGAATGGGTGAAGAGAGAGAAAATTGAGTGAAATTAATTTTCTATAAAGATAATGGTCCAAGAGTGGGGGTTAGCATAGATGCCTTAGCTCTTTCTAGAGGGTCCCTTGATAGGGTGATCAAAGATTCAATAGCGACTGAAGTGGATGTTGCTTAGTTGACATGCGGGGTAATTTTAAGGGGTTTGTTAGGAAAAAGGAGGGGGTATATTCAGGATTATCAGGTCAAGAATCAAGGATAGAGAATTCCTTTCCAAGGGAGGAGGCAAGGGGGAAACCAAAGATGCAAAAATAGGAAGAAGAGAGGGAGAAAAACTTACCTGAATTATAGTAGTTAGCACATCTTGTAGGGAGGACTCCACTTCTTCTTCTCCTTGGGCTGGTAGGTCAGATATGCCTAGATCTTGGACCCACCTTCTCTTTTCATGACCAAAACTAACATGTTCTAATATCTTGGTCACTCACCCCTCTGAAACTTGGCCTTCGACAACCGCAGCGAATGACGCTCTTGGAAACCATCGGGGTCTCTTTCCTTTACATTGGGCACTGGAGAAGGATGAAGCTCATGAATCCCTTTGCTTTGAATCCTTGTGACTATTAGATTCTTGAAGTTTGGAATCCTGACGTAGAGCTTGTTCCTCATCAATTTCATGGTTGGTCTCTAGATTGCTATTATCAATGTCAACCTCCTTATCATAAATATCTTCAAACTCATCATCCTGTGGGAATTTTCTAAAAAGAAGGGTGAGGCATTGGAACTCCTGTCAGAACCTCCATAAGTCTACCTTCTTTCTTTCATACCAACCCTTTTTCTTTAGTTGTGTATTGATATATTTGTTTATCAGAAGGTTCCTATCATATTGTACTTTTGGTTTGTAGAAGCTCAACCATTCTGGTCATTTCAAAGGAATGTGTTTCAAGTCAATGTATACCTATGCACTTTCTCAAGTCACATTCTTCCTCCTCTCAAAGTATTCCCACTCTTCATGTCTCACACTATAGAGTCCCCATGGGTTGAAGTCCCACTTATCACAGATGGGGACCAGGCCCTAGGCAACCAATAGATCTTTGAGCTCATCTTCTCAAAATCACTTTGTCATTGATACTCGATTGTTACCAATGTTGAGGGGAAGTGGATATAACTTTGTTTTATTTCTTCCAATGCCATAGATCTTGTCAACAATGGTCACCTAACAACATGCCTCCAATGCAAAGACTCTATCACAAATCTAGGGAGTTGGAAAGACTCATCGAGAAATTTGTGGAATCTGATAAATGTGAAGTCTGCACCTAGGAAATAATCCACTGGGTTCAACAAGATTCTCATCCATTGTAGTACCTCAAGAGAGAAGTGGCCAATAGGGTGAGGCAACAATTCTTGAAGCACTGGCCTTAGAAAGTAATCCGCAAACCAATAATTTTCCCCTATTCTAGAAAGTACATGGGTCCACACAAAAATTGGCTGAAGACATCCCCTTTCATCTAGCCTAGACACTAGTACATTTCTCCCTAGCCATTCATGATTTTGATGCAAAACCAAATGAGCCAAGAAAGAAGAATACCTAAGTTTGGAATCAATTATGTAATTCTTCAACTAGTTCAACATGTTTCTAGTGATTACTTCAGCAAAATCATAGTGCCTCTACTTCTTTTCTCTCTTTAGCACAAAGGCTAAGCTAAACTGAAAAGGAAGAACCTGAGCATCGTTGCCAAGACCAAAAACCCAGGCCAGCATCAAGAACATTGACTGTGTCCCTCTTGAATTTATTGTATGATAGAGGAAAGGGAAGATGACCTCTGTCTAGCCGCTCCTTTGTTTCTTCTTCATAAAAAAATGTTCTTCTAGCCTTTTCTTCCCTGAAGAGATCCATCTTTTCTTCATCAAAAGGCTTTGCATCTGAAGCCATAGGTATGCACAACACATGTCTCCTATGGCTTCAACATAAATAGTAACCCTAATCCTACCATTATGAATGACCCCTATTACCTTGGTCAAATCTCCTAGCACCTACATTGACTAACTCCGAACATGGATGCACACTAGGAAACATGAACTGTGGAAAACCACAATCCCAAAGCCAAAGCACAAAACCCTTGGCTAGCCCATACTTTTCTTTTCTCTAAAAAACACCTTCTCTGAGGCTTTTAGTGTTAACTGACAACTTGGGGTCAAAAAAATTGTCGGCGATATCTTGCACTGCCTCTCTTTTTATAGGCTTATCAAGTGACACCTTCTTGCAGAATTTGAAAGGTCACTCCTCCACTATTGGGGCATTGGCAAATGAATTCTGCCCAAAAATAATAGCATAGCCAGGTTGTTGACTTCAAGTTGTGGCTTGTCTTCTAGAGGTTGAGGGTTTTTCCATGATTGCATCAAGAAGTTGCAGAGAATTCCTTAGGGATAACAACCACTTTCCTTTTTCTTGAAAAGGAAAACCTACTTTTGATCATAATTAATTCTCTTGCTTGTACATCCAGTTGAGACTACGCTATTACTAATAAACCATTAAATGCTGTCACCAAGGTGTTATGTGTGGATTAAATATCACTATCCCTTGGGAATGTAAAAAATGTCATGAGGATGGAATTAGTACATTCCTTTTGCCGTCTCTTAATCAAATGAACTCATTGCCTCAAAAAGCGTTATTTTTTGTCATACAAAATGTGTTGAGGTGATGCAAGGTACCCCTAAAAAGACATGACCATTAATTGGTCAGAATTTTAACGCATGAACCCACATCTTTTTTCATTAGTAAGCTAGATGGAAATGATGATGGAGAAGGACACATGTCAACAAGTAGGGTATGAGAGAATTTACTCCCAATTCTCAAATTTATTTCTCAATGCATTCTATTAGATCCTCTGTCTGTGAACTAATCAATAACACACAACATATGCAATGTATTACATTAAGGGAATCTAAATTAATAAAACACAATTCAATAAATTGACTCCTTAAAAACATTTCATCTTCCTCTATTCTTAAATGTCCATGGTAATTGTGCTCTGAGATCTTAATTATGCACTAAATTACTAAGATTCCACCTAAGAAATGAGTAACCTGTAAGCTAGAATGGAGAAACTATGTCTACACCTACATGATTTTGGATGTTTTTGATTTAGTGATGAACTAAGTGATATGCAGAATGGCGATTTGTTGTATACGAAATGTTATTAAAAAGATGCACTACTAGATTAAACTAATGGAAATACTGTGAAAATGATCCTGAATGTTAAAAGAACAATCTAAGATACATCTAAGAATGTGGCCATGATTTTAAATTACTTGCTAAAATATTATAAATGCTAAATCAAAATGCAATTAAACTCTCAAATGCTAAATGCAGAGTAATGTTATGCAATCTTCTCTTATGAAACAGTTGTAAATGAGCCTCTATTTATAGATTTCACCAAGGCATCAGGTGAGTTGGTAGCAATCGATGATCAAGATTAAGTCTAGAGAGATTGACGGTGAGAAATGAGGAGATTAGAGAGAATTAAGGAAATTGTCCCCTTTAGTAGAACAATCTTGCCAAGTGTAGAAAAGAATCAATGGAAGGAAGAAACCATGTGTCCTTGAGTTGGTTAAAATTGTTGAGAGTAAATATCCATTTTAGAAATTAGGAATAATTATTTTCATGTGACACATGGTGAGTTGGAAGATGAGGTGGAAGGAGGTTAGGAGAATATGGAGAAATGTGACAAAATTTGAATTTAAAAATTCAAATTTAATGAGAGAGAATTAATCAACTAAAACAAATTAGTTAAACTTGTTTATTTTAATTAAATCATGAAGAAAGTGGTTTAGATAAGAGGAATTAAGAAATATGAACTATCTAAGTAAGGTTTGTAATTTATTTATATAGTAGAGGAAATAAAGATTTTATTAATTAAATAATCCATATTTAATTAATATTCTTCAAACCAATTTTTGATGTATACATTTTTCCCCTCTTTGAAGTGATGTGTTTACGTGTTGCTTCAAAGAAAATTTTACCAGTGCCGCTAAAATTTTGACGATGCCCCAAACAATGATTTTTAGAAGATAACAACTGTATGCCCCCTCGAGAGATAAATCGAGGAATTTTTAGTAATAACATTGATGATTTTTGAAACTTTCTAATGATGTATGATGATGATGATGATGAAATTTTGATTTGATGATATTCTAGAGATTTATCTCCCGATATGGAAGAATTGAGCTGCTCCAATTAATTGACCCTTTTAAAACTTAAAATATCCCACCAAAATTACCCTTTTAATTACCCTTATTAAGAGGTAAAAAGTGGAAAGAGGATTCATTTGTGCATTAGTAATTTTGAAAATTTGTGGAGTGAGAGAGCATTCTTGAGCATTTGAGTGAAAATGGTGATCCCCTACAAGACTCGTCGATTCGAGCGAGTAGGGTGACACAATCAACCAGTGGGATACGAACCTGCAATATGGATCTCAAAATTGTGAATTTTGAATGAATTTTTCATGCCTTTAATTTCAGATTTTTGATTTTTGAAAAGTTTCAGTGCATAGGCTACATGTTTTAGCGCATCCACCTAGAGTTTTAGCACATCCACTAGATTTAGTAGTGCATTCATAGGCTGTAATAGTGCATCAACCTTTCGGCACATAGGTAGCCTGTAATGGTGCATTAGGGTTTTAGATAGGGCATCCCTGAGAAATGGCACATTGAAGGAATTGTGTAGCGCATCAAAGTAATTCTCTAGTGCATTGAATGGAATGGCACATTGAAGGGATTTCACAGCAAAATAGAGGAATTCTCTAGCACATCCCATGAAATGGTGCATAGACCGAATTTGATGGTGCATCTATCTTTCAACGCAATGAAGCCTTGTTATGGTGCATCTAGGACATAATTGAAGATTTTTTTGTTTTATCCTTTTTTTTATGATGTTTTCTCGCGTTAGCCAATGATTTATTTTTTATGATAGATTAGATGATTTAGTGATCTCATGATAGGTGAGATGCACTAATGATGATGTTGTTTTGACCTCATGATAGGCAAGGATCAAAACAGATGTTCACAAGATTTGATGAAAATATCACTAGAATTGATAGGATGATTGATTGATGTGATTATTGTGATGTTTTATAATGATAGGAGATGGATATAGATAATCTTTAGTCCTGAGAGAGGTTCCCATGGATTTGGGAGATGATCCCACATTTGTCATAGGCTGATAGATATATCATTGAGTGATCCAGATTATCCTCATTGATTGATGCCCCAGATTAGGATTAATCGAGGATTATTGACCACATTGACAGAGAGGTGGCATAGCGACCACAACACTTTTCATCTGGCCACAGGAGAGATGACTATGACACTAGAGGATGTCTACAAGATATTGCAGATTCCTGTGGTAGGTGATATCATGACCTATGATCACACTAAGCAGGGAGGTACAAATGCTCTACACCAAATATTCCATGATCACCATATTGTTGGGTATGAGATGCCTTGGCAGGAGATGTTTGAGAGATATGCGCATTTTCCTTCCATGCTTGCAGGATTTTTTGGTGGCTTCTTATGTCCTGACAAGAGGGCAAAGGGATTATCCATTCGTTGGGGTTAGAAATTGGAGCAGATGATTCGGTTTAGGACCTATTTCACTTGGGGTTCATGTATGCTTGCACAGTTATACCATGATTTGTACTAGGTAGTTTTTCTACAGGTGTGACCCTCTTATCGACATGGACTTCGGAGTATATTACGGTGACACGCATAGAGAGAAATTTTTTTACCATTTGGGAGACCCTATGTTTATGGTTATGCAGGCCCAGTTGTCTAGCATAAGCTAGGAAAATTAGAGTATTGGAGACGGGTATTGGATGATCTAGATTTAGTTACATGGCCACCATATGTAGACTATGAGCAGTGGGTTGAGGATCATTTGGAGGTGCCCTATTTTATGACTACCATATACCTTATTTTTTTGACACGCTTTATTATCGAGAGATTCTTGTTGCGAAGGGTGCTCAGACAGTACGAAAGGGTTCAGGGGATGCCTCAGGGATTGGCTATGTATGTGCAGAGGTAGCAAGATGCGACTAAGTGAGGGCCTACATTATCTTATGATGTTGCATGTGATGAGTATCATCATTTATAGCCAGTGATCTAGGATAACTTTCAGGATATTGTTGAGAGATATATGACTGAGGAGTACTCATAATATTTTGTTGAGCATCCATTTTTTAGGATTTTGAGACCTGATGAGCTAGTGCCAGTGTTAAAGGACAATGAGGATAAACCACCCAGACGGAGGAGGGGTAGAGGTGGAGGCAAGGAAGAGGGAGGAGGAATTGATGATGGTGGGGATGATGGTGGTGATGATGGTGGAGATGATTGTGGTGGTGGAGATGGAGGAGGTGGTTCCCATGCAGGATTGGATGTTAGAGTGCCTTGCAGGAGGTGATCCTTAGTGGCAGTAGTGCAACAACAGGTGCAGATATGGTTTCCCTTGCAGTAGTAGTCTCAGATCACAACATTGCATGCCTAGGTTTAGACCTTTTAGGGCCAGTTGACATAGGTGTAGGGACAACTACATACATAGACACAATTGTTGGCATAGGTTTAGGAACAACTCTTATAGGCCTAGGGATAGATACAGACTCTGACGGTTAAGAGGGATACTGTCAGACAATAGCTGGCTTAGGTGCAGGGCCATAGATAGGTATAGGTATAGATAAGTATAGGTATAGGGCCAAGTTACTACATTGATTGTGGAGAGGGCTGCAATGAGGTGATGGACAGAGTAGGTAGAGGCTATCACTAAGAGATTCTAGTAGGTCGTAACAGCTGCTGGATCTGCAAACTATTTTAGGGAGGTCTATCGTACTACACAGGAGGCCCATTTCTATAGAGACCGATAGCATGAGGTGGTTCCTCCCAAGAAATGGGTGAGCTTTGCATAGTCCCAATCTGGTAGGTCACATTCTTAGACAGTTAGTGTAGGTGTCACACATCCATTGCCTATAGATCAGAGAGATCCAGGTGTGGGTCCATCAGGTATAGTAGGGAGTATAGGTCCAGGGATGCCAATACCATCTGGAGGGAGCACCACATAGCTTTGATATTTGATGCTTTATTGTGATGTGGACATGTATACACTGATACTCAATCATTTACTGCCATTTTTGATGATTTTTTCCTTCATATTCATATATCCTTATACACTTGACATCATTTTGGAGATATATATGCAATGATGATAATGGTTGACCTATGTGTTTATGTGTGTTAATCATGGAGGATGCATTTAATTTCCTATTATATATGTGATGTGATGTTTCATGATGGTGATATGATATGCTATGGATGCAACATGTGTTATGATTCTATGATGTTTTATGAATAATGTCTATATGTTTTTTTTTTGTACTTTTCTAATGCAATGGATGGATAATGATGTTAATGAATGTTAATGCATAAATGGATGAATGGAATGATTAAATAATTCTACCTGTTCTTATGGATGTATGCTATTATGATGTATGATATGCATGGTGCTCTGTGTTTTTGTATTTTCTGATGCAAATATATGGATGCATATATGAAATGGATGAATGGAAATTTCTATATGTTGGTGTTTTGTGTCTAAAAAATGTATGACTAAATGTATATGGATGGAAATGATATGATAAATGCATTTTTTTTTGGATTTTCATGATGCAAACATATATATGATCTAATGACTAAGATGAATGCTTAAATAGAGAATGATATGGTAATTTATTTTTTTAGATTTTCATAATGCAAATATATGATCTAATGACTAAAATGATATGATAATGCTATGAATGATGTCCTAATGCTCATGCCTCTAAATGATCCTTTTGGTAATGGAAAATGTACTCAATCTGTTAATGATAGAAATAACATCAGCCTTGGAGAAATCTATAAATAGCATTACATCATCTAGTATGAATGCAACCTAAACATGCAACTCTAACAATGCAATGTTGTCATCGCAGTAATCAATTTATTTGTTCTTGGTATCATCATTGAGCCTTTTAAAATGTTGAAAGTGAGTACAAACATCAATGGTATAATTAAACCATGATGACCTGATTACTACTTTCATGATGTTTGATAGTTCTTGAGTTAACACAAGCATCTAGGTATGATTAAACCAAGATGACCTGAGCATTCCTTGCATAAAAATATAAGAGTTAATCATTTTTCCATGCAAATTTGGAATGTCATAAGCGATACTCTATAGAGAACATCCCACAACGATTCACATGGTAGTAATGATCAACTCACAGACAACAGACAAAGAAAACTATTATTCTTGATCATAGCTTCTCTAGTCCTTGGCATTCTTGAGTTGCTCCTGAGAAATGATAACAACAATCACAATGAAAATAGTTTTGAACATTTGTGTTAAAGTGATAAAACTGTGATTCAGAGTATCATAACCAAATGAAATTTGTTTTTGATTGATCTTTTTGTTGTTGGTTCGGATTATTTCTTTTGGTGAGTTTGATTGATGTTCAAAGTTGTAGCCCATTTGATTGTTGTGTTTTTGCTATTTTGTCATACTGTTGTTTGTCTCTTGCTTTCTAAGCTCAAAGATAAATTGCCCCCAGTGATTTCAGGATTTTTCTCCCAATGGAAACAAACCAATTTATTATGGATATGTACAATGATCGACAAGCCAAAGTGAGAAACGACCAGCACAATAGAATATGTACATGAGGCTCAAACAAAGGATGTAAATAGTGACAGTAAAGAGCCAATGATCGACATGCATTCCCATAGAGGAAGAAGCTAGCCTATCACAAATAGCGCTTGTTGCCAGGTTTTCACCACTTGCTTTTATTGCACTTTTTCAGATGTTATAATTTTTTTGTATTTTTCCCCTTTTTGATTTTTTTGTATTTTTCTCTCTATTGATTTTTTTGCATTTTTATCTTTCTTTTTTTTTGTATTTTTAATCTTTTGTATTTTGTATTTTTCTCCTCCTTTTGCATTCTTTCTTTTTTATTTTTGTAGATTTTCTTTATTTCGCTTTTTGTATTTTGATTTTTCTCTTTTTCTTGTATTTTCCTCTTTTTTTATTTTTTTTGTATTTTTCTCTTTTTTATTTTTTTGTGTTTTTCTCTTTTTCTCTTTTTTTGTTGTCACCAAGATGCCTATTTGCCCAGTTTTCACCAGAGTGACCATTTTTTAGGGATATTTTCTGATGTTTTTGGAATTCTTCAAGACTTTTTCTGATGTTCTTGGATTTTTTTAGGACTTTTACTGATGCAACAGATGAATCATGTGTAGAATTTCTTGAGATGGAGGTTGTTCATGGGCTCCTCAAATAGGTCTCCTTCTGGCATGGATAGTTGGTATGCTTTTGACCCATAAATAGACACAATGACAAAGGGGCCCAACCAATTCGGTTCAAACTTTCCTTTCTTCTCTCTATCCTACTGGTTGTGTGGGTTCTCCTTCAATACCAAGTCACCAACTTGAAATGTTCTGGGTTTGACTCTATGATTGTAATTTCTAGACATCTTTTGTTGACCAGTAGGCTTTTAGTTGGTTCACTGCATGTTGGCATCATTCATCTAATAGTTCTAGTTACTGTAATCTAGATACCCGATAATCCTCATCAAAGATGATACCATTCAATGAAACCCTGAGAGATGGAAATTCAATTTCAATGGGTACAATGGCCTCAGATCCATATACCAGAGCATATGGTGTGGCTCCTATTGGTGTGTGAATACTCATGTGATACACCCACAGAGCAGGGTTTAATTGGATGTGCCAATCATGTCCTACATCATTGACTATTTTCTTCAAGATCTTCATAATGGTTTTGTTGGAGGCCTCTACCTAGCCATTTCACTGAGGATAGTATGGCATAGAGAAGTGATGTTGGATATTGAACTTCTCACATAATTCATGCATGTCTTGATTTTTGAACAGTTTTCCACTGTTAGTGACAATGGATTGAGGGATGTCATACTAACCGATGATGTAATTGAGGATGAATGATAAAATTTTCTTTCATGTGATGGTGATTAGAGGAATGATTTCAATCCACTTCGTGAAGTATTCTATAGCTATGATGATAAACTTGTGTCCATTCAATGAAGATGGATAGATCTTACCAACAAGATCTAGTCCGCATTGACAAAAGGGCCATGTTGATACAAAAGGCTTGAGTTCTTGCACTAGTGGATGGATGAGGTTGTCATGAATCTGACACTTTTGACATCTCTTGAAAAACTAGAAAGAATCCTTCTCCATGCTTGGTGAGTAGTATCCTAAATGAAGAATTTTCTTGGCCAAGATTAAACTGCTTGAATATGTTTCGCAAACACCCTCATGAACTTCTCGTAAAGAAATTTCAAACTCATCATGTTCCAAACATCGGAGGAGATTTTTTTCAAGAGCTCGTCAGTATAGTACATCCACGATAAGAGTATGTTGGGCAGCTCGATGAATGAAATTTCTTTTTTTATTTCTAGATAGTTCGGGTGGAAGATGTTATCTTTTAGGAAAGTATAAATTTCACCATAAATTGAGGCATTGGTATTGGATAGGTGATAGATAACATGGGACTCGGTATCATCATAGGTAGGGAAAATAATTGTTCCACCAAGAACTTGTAACGACTTCTCTTCTTAGGAATTTGTAATAAGGAAGAAATAGTGGTCATGGTGTCAACAAATTTATTGTCCACTCTTGAAATATATTCAAATTTGATATCCATGAAGTATTTCTTAAAATCATCAATCATTCTTTTGCAGGGCATCGGTTTGTCATCCTTTTTTTGATAATCATCATTGACTTGGTTAATGACCAACTGAGAATCTCCATATACTTGCAATTCTGGAATTTTCCATTCTACAATTGTTTTAATGTCAATGATTAATGTTTGATACGCTGCCATGTTATTGGTACAAGGGAACATCAATCTATATTATTTTGGTATGGTATGTCCTTTTGGAGTGACAAATAAGATTCCATCCCCTGATCCATGTTGGGTGTGTGATCCATCAAAGTATAGTGTCCACTATTTTGTAGCCAAGGTAAGGACATCAATATCTAGAAATTCAAGGTGTAAAGGATTATCATCTCCTAGAGGTGCTTCTTCTAACTAGCCAGTGATTGCTTGTCCTTTTATTTCTTTCCTATCCATATATTGGATATCAAATTCACTGAGTATTATAACCCACTTGGCTAGTCTTCTAGTAAGGTTAGCTTTGATGAGGTATTTTAGTGGATCTATTTTGGCTATTAACTTGATGGTGTGAGTTAGCATGTAGCGTCGAAGTTGTTGGGTGGTGAACACTACTACCAAGCAATCCTTTTCAATGGAGGTATAGTTGATCTCATAGTTGTTTAGCATCCTACTGATGTAGTAAATTTCCCTTTCTTTTCCTACTAGAGGGTATGTACAGGATCATGGTGGGCCAAAAAGTGGATATATGATGGGTATGTGGATGATGACTTTATTTTTACCCAAAATTGATGAAATGAATAGGGTTTTTAAAGGATATTCTAAGCTTTCCACCAATATAAATTATGCTTTGCTTTGAATTTAATAAGTAATGATTATTCATTTTCTTTTCAAATTACTATTAAAGTCCTAATTGATAGACTGATTGAAAAACATCTATAGATTTCAAACGGTATCATATTTTTTGAATCCAAAACATGCGTCACATTCTATGATCCGCATACTATAGGATTAAAAAAAGAAAAATTGAATTTCATGAAATTTTGACCAAGTTAAGGTGGTCAGACATACGAGTTTTTAATATTTTTTAAAAGTTGTAATAAAAAATTCATAATTAATTATTTACTTGGAAAAAAATTACAAAAAATATGCATCACATCGGGACATGAGTCCTCTACTTGTATATAAAATCTTATAAAAAAATATTATCATTTTATTGTGGTTAGGGTGGTCAGACAGACACCTATTTATTTTTTCCCTAAAATTTAAGTACTACTGCATTGAAATTTAAAATTTTCACCAAATAGATTTCTTTTTTTTTAAACAAACCTAGTAGTTTAGAAACTACATTAAATTTTCTATAGATTCTATTCTTACATATTTTTTAAATAATATAGATAACTTATTCAAAATTTTACATCAAGTTGCCTAACTCTAATTTTTCTGATTTGTTTGCCACTTGAGGGCCTATTTTTTACATGATGATCCTGCACATACCCTAGATCCTCTTGTGCTAATAGGGCTCCCAATGATACCTCAGTTGTAGCAATATATAGCAAGAGTGGTTTCCCTTCTGCTGGTGGTACTAAGATAGGTGGACTCATTAGGTATTGTTTCAATTGGTTGAAGGCTCTCACATTTCTCATCTCATCAGAAAGAAACATTTTTATGTAACAAGTGAGTGAAAGGATGGGTCTTGTCTGCCAGTTTTGAAATAAATCTTTTGATTGATTGGAACCTTCCTTGTAGAGATCATAGCTGACTAATGTTTTTAGGTGGTGGTATTTCCATGATAGCCTTAACTTTTATTGGATCTACCTTGATGCCCTTTTCTGAAACTATGTATCCCAAGAGTTTGGCTGAAGTCACTCCAAACACATATTTCTTTGGATTTAATCGTACATTGAATTTCTCCAATCTAGTGAATATTTTGTCTAAGATATCTAAGTGTCCCTCTTTGGTATATGATTTAGCTAATAGATTTTCCACATAGTCTTCCATGAAAGTATGCATCATATCAGGAAAAATGGTTGTCATGGCATACTGATAAGTAGCTCCTGCATTCTTCAGTCTAAATGGTATGATGTTCCAATAGAAGGTTCCCCATGGGCATGTAAATGTTGTCTTATCTTGATCCTCTGGAGCTATTTTTATTTTATTATAACCAGAAAAATTGTCCATAAGTGACAACATGCCATGTCCTGTCGTCAAATCCACTATGATGTTTATGTTGGGTAGAGGAAAATCATCTTTGGGACAAGCTTTGTTGAGATCTCAGAAATCCATGCAAAGGTGAATGTTGTTATCTGTCTTTGAGACTAGCACAATATTGGAGATCCATTCAACATAGTTAATGGGTCTGATGAATCCTGCATCTAACAACTTCTTTAGCTCTACTTTTACCAATAGGGAAATATGTGGATGCATTTTCCTTAGTTTCTGCTTGACTGGTTTTACTCTTGGTCACAAGGAGAGAAGTTGCATGATGAGTTCTAGATCAATGCCTGACATGTTGGTATAAGACCAAGCAAAGTTGACTTGTTTTTCTGTGAAAATTTTGAGAAAGCTTGGTTTTTCTTGGTCTGTCAAAGATGCTACTAGATGGATAGTCTTCACTATCTCTTCACTGTCAATATTGATAGACTGGGTGGGTTCAATCAACACCTTTTATCTTTCCTGAAAGTGCTCTGGGAGAGTATCAAACCTTCCATCCTTCAATTCCTCAAAGAGGTTTTCACCATTGGATGCGCTCTTTGTTTTTACTTTTTTTGGATCTAATATTGTAATTGAATGGTTTTGACCATCAGATCTATTTCTTGTATTATTCATTTTGCAACTAGAAGTTTTGATACTCCCCTATTTGGAAGCCTTGTTACAATGTTCGTTGGTGGAATTTGTTTTAGAATTGTTGGCACAGAGAAAATTTACGATGGCATCATCATTTGAAAATGTAGGAATGTCAAATGTCTTGGTTAGGTCACAATCTATGAGCTCGGGATGTACTAGGGGTAAGAAGTCACTAGACTAGTTAAGGTCGAAGATGGTAAGAGTCCTAATGGTAGTGTCTTCAATTTTTCCAATACCAAAATTGAGATCTATAAGGTAACTTTCCTCCAAATTATTTTTTTCACTTCAAGTCGAATCCTCTACACTGGAATCATCAAGGTGTTGCGATCCTAATTCAAGTTTTCTAAAACTTGAACCTTGTCCCTCTTTGAGTAGGGGTGCATACTTGTGTACCACATCAATGTTCTTGTCATGAAAAGACTCTTCTAATAAGGAATCCCACTAAGATTCATTAGAATCAGTTTCATGATCATCACTCATTTGTAACTGCAAGATTCTTTCAACCACCTTATAAGTCATCTTTTCTTTTGTATCCTCTTTATATCCCAGCCTAGTCTTGTCTTTTGGATTGATTAAGATTGGTTGAATGGGTTCTACAATTCCTTCTTTCCTTTTTTCTACAGGGCCTTTTCCCTCATATCCCATCTTTTCTAGGATAGTGAAGCCTTTCCCATATTGTGTTGTTTGTACATTTGCAGTTCCTACTTTAGATTCTTCTTCATCCTTATAGAGACAGTTTAAAATATCCTTATCTTCTACTTCATCAAACCTAGTGTTTTCTTTTATAAACCGACCATCAAATTTGGTAACTGGTTGTGATCTATCTCATGTGCAATGTTATATGAATATTGTGTGATGAATTTTTTGACAAGTTCTTGAAAGGATTTTGTGCCTAGTTGTTGTTTTGAAAACCATTCCATACAATGGCCTCCCAAGCTGTGAGGAAAAAGTATCATCAAATATGTGTCCTCATGAGCAAACTCAGGACCCATGGTTCAAAATTCTCGCACATGGTCTATGGGGTCAGATTTTCCATTGTATTTGTTGTATTTTGGTAAGTCACAATTTGGGGGAAATGGTATCATGTTTAACCTTCTATCAAAGGGATAGGGAAAAAATTCTTGTAACAAGTATCTTTTTGGAGTCACTCCTTGCATGTATTGCAATTGTTGTTGAAGTTTTTGCATTTGATGTGTTAGGGAGTTCATTTGATCTGTAGTGGGTGTTTCGATTTTAGTTTTCCTTGGGGTTCCTTTCAATTTATTGACATCAAAATCACTTGGTAATTTGACCCATTGGCTTGCTAACATTAGAAGGTATCTCCCCCATCTTTTTCAAAGATTCTTTCTAGGAATTTATGAAATTAGGTACTTGGTTTGCTTGTTCTATTTCCTCCTCTTTTATCTCTTCCGTTTCATTTTGAGAAATCTTTTGAAAGGGATTTTCTTCTAGTTCACCCATGCTATTTTTAGGTTCAAGTTCCTTGTCCTTAATTTTTTTCTTTTGGGATCTTGTTAAAACGAGCATGCAAGTGATGAAGGTTTGCTAAAATTTTGATTGTTATTTGAGAGTGCCAAAGGAGTACCTAGGTCAAATAGAATTATGAACTATATTGATGTAACCAAGGTGATAAAATTTGATGTAAAGTGTATTGTTTCAAGATGAAGGATGATAAATCCTGATGGGGAACTCAACTTGATCATCAAATTTTGGGTTTTTGATGATTGGGCACTTTTAGATGTTTGATCAAAGTTTAGGTAAAGGATTTCACTTGGAGAAGTCAATTTTAACAAGTTTTAGACTCTAAAGAACTTAAGGAATAATCCCAAACTTGAGAAAATTCTACAATTTTTGTTCCAATTGTGAAATGGGGGACAAATTTTCTTCTTAGATGAGATGTTAAAATCTTTGGAAAAGTATTGGATTTTGGCAATAGTAAAATGAATAAAAGTTGTGGTTATTCTTTGAATATTTTATGTAGAAATTGAAGAGCAATCTGTCTCTAAATTTGTAGAGTGTTGACAGACATTTTTTATGAGCTTTTAAACTAAGAGCTATGGACTTCGGTTTTCAAATTTTAATCTTTCATGAAATCACTGGATAAAAAATATGTTTAGCCTCTTTTGCACCTGAATGATTTTGGATTGGAAAAGTTTTCTAAATATGGTTTGAAAATGTCAGATAGGAGTTAAATTCATCTCTTTGGTTATGAATTTTGGTGAATGCGCTATAACAAATAGTGAATGCACTGAAAGGAAGATGTGCTATAAAATGGCTTGGATACACCATAGAAAGGTTGGGATGCACCACAAAAAAAAATGAATGTACCACATAATATCTTAGATGCGCCAAAATTTTAGGTGTATGTGCTGGGGAGTTGCTCGAATGCACCAAAGTTTCAGGTGTATGCACCACAGAAAGCGAGGGATGTGTTGATAAAAGTTGTGAATGCAATATAACAGAGGGAGTATGCGCTAGAAAAATTAGTGAATACACTGCATAAAATAGTGAATGTGCTAAACTGGATAATGTAACAATTTTTTGCCAGTTTACTTGATTTTTCTGCTTTTTGGTCAGAGAATGGTTTCTTCAAGTGATGTGTTCTGAATCAAAGTTTTGTACTTATCTAGTGTGTAGGATTTTGTTTGAAGTTTGTTTTGGAAACACTTTGACAAACACAATCAAGCAATGTACACTCCTACGGCTGTGAAAGACTATATTCTTTTGGATTCCACATGGGTTTTACCCCAAGCACACTTATTCTTAGCAGATGAATTCAAAAGCTTGGCCACACGAGCTCCTCCTTACAATGCACTCACTTCTCAGGTCAATCAAGCTTCCATCCCCCATAAAACTCCCATGGAAATTTTATCATCTCTACTAAAAACTATGAGAATGTGGATGCCTTTGCAATGACCATTGCTACACCAAATAATAGATAAAGGTTTTGGCCAAACTACAAGGGTTTTAGTAAGGACTTTCCATTGGTGGGGGTTGATCCATGTGGTGAGAGACCATTTCTTCCCTTCTCATCGGAACCAACCTCATGATACTGGCCTTTGTTCCAGTAGCCACACTTATATACCAGCTGGAAATGCACTTTGCTTTAGCGTGTTACTGGTTGGGTCATTCCCTTGGGTGATTATACTTTCCCACAAGGTAGGCCCTCTAGGATAAAAAAAACCAAGCAAGTATACTCGTAGTTCAATCAATCTTTATTTCACATGAATAAAGAGAGAACCTGTGCTTTATACTCCACTCACACTTGCAGATAAACAATAATGGGTCTAGCTTTTTTCTCACCCAATTAAGGGGAGAGAATATTCCTACCATTCAATACACACAATAGATAATGAAAATGAATGGGTCTAGATTTTTGGTTACCCAGTTAAGGGGAGAGCATATCCCTACCATTCAATACACACAACAAACATGGTGTTTATTCCTTTCTAATTAGTCTAGATTCCTAATTTAAGCATAAACAAAATAAATCACTCCAACCCCTACATCAAATTTATCAGTAGTTTGCAATAAATTTTTCTTTGACAATGTTCTTGAGTTTTATTAGAGTCTTTGATAGTGTTTATAAAACCTACACAACAAAAAAAATTCATTAGTTTTTAGACTCTGAAGAAACTTGTAGAGAAAATCAAATGCGCCATTACAGTAAGCTAATGCACCAAAAATGTAAATGCATGGCAGAAATAAATCAATGTGCCATTGAAAACATGAAATGTGCTACATAAAGTTGTAAATGTGCTATAGAAACCCCCTAATGTGCCACAAAATGGCATAGATGCATTGGAGAAATCCTTTGTTGCACTGGAATAGTTGGTGAATGCACTAAATAATATTTTGTATGCATCAAAGGAATTAGCAGTTGTGCCAAACAAACTCGCGTTTGAGCCAGTAAAATATAATTTCCAAATAATATCAAAATAACAGGGGCTCGAGCCCCATGGTGGGTGCCAATTTATGTGTGAGAAAATATTTGAATTAAACTAATCAGTAACACACAATAGATGCAATGTATTACATTAAGGGAATCTAAATTAACAAAACACAATTCGATAAAGTGACTCCTTAAATACTTTCCATCTTCCTCTATTCTTAAATGTCCATGGTAATTGTGCTCTCAAATCTTAATTATGCACTAAATTACAAGGATGACACCTAAGAAATGACTAGCCTCTAAGCTAGAATGCAAAAACTATGTCTACACCTACATTATTTTGGATGCTTTTGATTTAATGATGAACTAAGTGATATGTAGAATGGTGATTTGTTGTATACATAATGCTATTAAAATGATGCACTACTAGATTAAACTAATATAAATACTGTGAGAATGATCCTAAATGTTAAAAAAACAATCTAAGAATGCAACTATGATTCTAAATTACTTGTTAAACTATTCTAAATGTTGAATCAAAATGCAATTAAACTCTGAAATGCTAAGATGAATTTTGCAGAGTAATGTTATGCAATTTTCTCTTATGAAAAATATGTAAATGAGCCTCTATTTATAGATTTCACCAAGGCATCAGCTGAGTTGGAAGCAATGGATGATCATGATTAAGTCTGGAGATATCAATGGTGAGAAATGAGGAGTTTAGAGAGAATTAAGGAAATTGTCCCCTTTAGTAGAAAAATCTTGCCAAGTGTAGAAAAGAATCAATGGAAGAAAGAAGCCATGTGTCCTTGAGTTGGTTAAAATTGTTGAGAGTAAATATCCATTTTAGAAATTAGGAATAATTATTTTCATGTGACACATGGTGAGTTGGAAGATGAGGTGGAAGGAGGTTAGGAGAATATAGAGAAATGTGAAAAAATTCAAATTTATTGAGAGAGAATTAATCAAATAAAAAAATTAGTTAAACTTGTTTATTTTACTTAAATCATGAAGAAAGTGGTTTAGATATGAGGAATTAAGAAATATGAACTATATAAATAAGCTTTGCAATTTATTTATATAGTAGAGGAAATAAAGATTTTATAAATTAAATAATTCATATTTAATTAATATTCAACAGACCAATTTCGGATGTATACAAAAGAAGTGTACGAAGAGAGGATATATCAAACACACGATACAGGGGAACACAATACTCACATGAAAAGGAAAATAAAAGAAACAAAATGGCTAGTTAGGCAAATGTAGGTCAACCATCTAATAGGTCATCCGCCTCTGAATCATGTTCAATGTAATGAGAGGGTGGTTGACTGTCCAAAGGAAGAATTGCAAGTGTTGAACCAAGAGTCATGCAAATTCTTCACTTGGTGAAGAGGATGTATCATTTAAGCTCAATGTGGATGAAAATAAAGAATTTCAATCATTATGCACTTCTTCATCTATATTTTCTATCATTTCATCATCATCATCATCATCCTCAATATTAATGACAATAGGAGGATGAAGGGTGATTTCTAAGGATGGACGGATCAAAAGCGAAGGCTATTGGATTGGCTCAATTTATTATGAAGGTTTATTGGACTATCGTGTGGTAGGTCAGGAGTAGAGTGGTCATCTATTACTTCAGTCAAGTAAAGGTTGATTTTATTTATCTTCTTCTAGGAAAGATTGACAAGAAAGGATACTACAATGATGCCTTCATTCCCTAGCACTGTGGTTTTGTTTAATTTTGTTTTGGAGTTGTTGAGGTGTACGAGTAGATTGAGGCATCATACGTTTTTCCACTTCTGAAGAGGGAAGAATAGAAGAAATTGAAGAGGATGGATCAACCAATTTATCTTTGGCTTTATACACTTTTTTAAGGTGAGGAGGCATGATAGGAGTGCTTTTAGTTTCCCTTGGTCATTTAAACAATGATGGGGAAGTATCAAGGGGTGGTTGTTTAGGAGGTTGTATGGTTTTCTCAATGTCATACTCAGGTTGAAGCATGGTTTCATCTATGATAGGAGGTGTAGAAGTGGATGGGGATGAGTTACGAAGAGAAAATTTGGCTATCTTTCTAGCTTTAAATTTTTGATAAGTTATGAAAAAGAAGCCCTTTCGAGGTGTGATAGGTTCCATGGGTGTAGGCCAAAAGTATTCTAATGAAAAGTTACCTTTGGAAGATAAAGGATTAAAGCCACTATGATGTATGGTGACTATCTCATTGTCATGTGGAAACTTCAAACACTTGTGAACAACTAATGAGACCACTTTCATTGAGCAAAGCCAAGGGTGGCCTATCCTCAAATGAAATTGATCAAATTGTGGAATAATTGAAAATGTTACCTACAAAGTTTTAGGTCCTATATGTAAGGGTAGCATGATTGATCCAATCGTAGGACATCAAAACTAGTATGTTTCTTAATCCATGTAGTTGGTTTATTATATTCATCTTCATATATCTCATGTAATACTAGAAACTCCTCTATGATCACATTCTCACCACAAGCGGGATCTATTAATATCCCATTAGTGGGCTTATTATAGATTCTTCCAGCTATGTAAAGAGGACCATTAGGAAGTTTTTGTAGTATGTATTTAGAAGAAAAGGTTATATCAAGAGACTTAGTGGTTTGGCTCTTATGAGGGATAACGTTTATCGTAGCTACTAGCACATCTAAAGGAATTTCTATAGTAACAAGGGGAGGTGCATTATGTTGTTCATTATTTGTATCAATAGTCATTAAATCAATGGTTGAAGGTTCGCTAGCCTTGACAAATGCGGTAGTATGTTTAGGCAAGGGATTAGTGAAAATTTGCAAATTCTAGTTAGGGGGTGTAATGAACTTATTGCCTTGATCATTAACACCAATAATGGATGTATGGCCTAAATCAATGAGGTCTTGAACTAAATGTTTCAAATGCTTGCAATGTTTAGTTTCATGTCAATACTATCGATGAAAATGACAATAAGCATTAGGTTTGAAGGTGGGTGGTAAAGTCTAGTTTCAATCAAGCGGTCAGATGGGTGGAAAAGTGAGTAGGCATTGTTGAATTAAATGGATCACTATATTATGAAGTGTACTGGGTAGGGGAGTAAATTTTCTCTTCAGGTCCCCATAGGTATAAGGCACCACTGCTTTAACAACTGCCACTTGATTTGGAACAGATTGGTTTGGTTGTGGTTGAAGTTGAGGAGGTGGATTAAACTAGAAAAAGCCTCTATTTGGTTTGTGGAATTTTTGTTGGGTATTTTGGTTTTGATTGTTGTGTTCAGGTTTGTTAGCTGAGTTAGAAGTGGATTTTGAATCAGGACTTGAAACCGAATTATGGTATTCACACAAGGTTGTGCATAAATGCATAAATGAAGGGAATTTCATCATTGTTAATTTATCCTAAAGGTGTGTGTGCAAGTTTTCGATAAACATATTTTGCAGATGTGCATCAGGAATCTTGACATCAATTTCAGCATACATAAATTGGTATCATGAGATAAAATCTGTGACTTTTTCATCTATGCTTTGTCTACATCGCATAAGGTAAACCATTGTCTTTTTTAGGTGTCATGTGAACTTGAAAGTTACTTATGAAATAATCCACCAATTCATTGAATGAATGGATGGAATGATTAGGAAAGTTGGAAAACCATTCTAAGGCAGTGTCTTTCAAGGTCCTTTGAAATAGTTTGGCTAACAGTTTATCATCAAGGACGAAGTCACTACACAAAGATATACAAGCATTAACATGGTTGATGGGGTCTCCTTTTCATCCATATTTCTCAAACCAAGGAATTTCTATCCTTTGTGGCATCAAGGTACACAATATTTCTAAGGATAAGGGGCTACTACAGACATGATATGTAGGTGTAGTGGATTGACCTTGACAAATGGTAGAAAGTTGATGTTGCATGGATGAAATGGTGGTAAGGAGTTGTGTAAGAAGGGGATCGGAGTATGTGGGTTGAGGTGGAAGGGAAGATGGTGATGGAGTGTAAGTGATGTTAGGTGAAGTGAAAGGAATACTGGGAGGTGTGAAGGTGGTGGAAGGGGCTTGCGATGCCACAAGAGAAGTAGGAATGCTAGTGGAAATCAGGAAAGAAGTAGTCTAATGCATAGTTGTATGGACTTACAGATTGGTATAAGTTGGGATGGAGGCTATGGTTGATCGGGGAGGAACTTGAGATCCTCCTTGGCTTACATGAATGGTTGTGGATTGGGTATTAGAAGAGGCATGTTTATTATAAATCTTGAAAATTCTCTTCATCACTTGCAAGCCATCATCACTTTCAATCAAATGATAAATATTGTCAATAGTAGGTATGGTAGTTTGGGAAATGTTTTCAAGGGACAAGTCTTGTTCTAAATTTGAAAATTCTTCATGAATACTAATGACCTTGTCTTGAGGGAGAGATTTTTTTTGGTTTTCAACATTCATTGGATGGAAAGGTGAAGGGATGGAAGTGGTATGATCAATTCCTAATGCACCATTGACCATACTAGGAGTAGGATCTCTTGAGATCCCAAGGTCCACAACAAAAGTTTTATCGTGGGAAGCCATGAGTCTAGAACTTCATCTCACCAAAGTATTATCTACGGGTTAGAAAAAACTCATGCAAGTACCACTAAGGAAGGGTGAATGCAAATGCAAACTAATCTAAGAGTTTGAAATGGAAAGAGCAGAAATGTTGCTAACTATAATAGAGATCTAACTACAAAAAATAGAAATGCAGAAAAATACTAGAAAAGTGCTAAAAATATTGTTTATCAAGTGCAAAGGGACTAATTTTCCCTGGGTGGCGAATGAGTCCCATTATGCAAATTTTTTGTATTTTTCCAAAATTTTAAGATGATTTTAATGTCCTACAGAATGTAAACAATTATGCAAAATGCAAAATTTCTGTTTTTTCAATGAGATGCAATGCAAAATGAAATCTAAATGAAGCTTTCACTAATTAAAGATAAAATGTTCTAGAATGAAAAAGAACAATGTACTAATTGAATGTTAATGTACATGCAAACTAGGATGCAATATGAAATCAGAAATTCAAAGTGCTCAAAAGTTGGGTTCACCAAAATGAACCATTGATTTTCGGCTCTTAGGGCTTCTCTAACTCTTATAGGATTTTTCACCTAAAAGTAGAGTAGGCCAAAAATGCTAATGGTTTATTCAATTTAATGTTATGTGTGATGTTTTCTAACCTAAATGAAGCTAACTAAATGCAATTGAATGATCTAAATGAATGAAAACAAATGCAAAAGTGCAATTAAAGATATGTTTGAAAACATGTTGTGATATGCAAACAACTAGAAGTAAATGAAGAAATTATGCAAAACATAAAGGAAAGGGATGAATCTGAGTGCACCTAGATGAAATGTAATGATTCTGGACTGTTCTAGATGCTAATGGAAATTACTTCGTTTTCACAGTGGGACTCATTCGCCTAGGGTGGCAAATTAGTCCTCCTAGTGAAAATTTGTCAAAAGCAAGTTTTTGTTTGTCGGGATCCAAAATCTGACAAAATTTATATTTTCAGTCGTAAGGTGTGACTCATTAGCCACTGGTGGTGAATCAGTCCTCTCCCAAATTTCTAAAAAATCAGGAGACAAATCTACAACACCAGATCTAGAAAAGTCTGCTTGTTAGGTTGTCGAAGTCAATTCTACAGAAAATGGACATAAAACCTTCTCTAAGCTTGGAATAGACTTAAGTTGACTTGAAGCACCTAGTTGACTTGTAAACCAATCTTCAACACCAAAAATCTTGTCAAATCTACATACCTAGGTCTGCAAACAAACATGCAATATGGGAAAATGGTTTAAGGTTTGTGAATAGGGGTTTGCCTTGGTCAAACCCTGTTTTGGTAATCAAACCTTCAATAAAGTAATGAAATGCAAAGGATTGATAAAATAATAAAATGTAATTGCTATTAACTTACCAAAACCCTTGATGATGCAATTTTGAAGTAATTTCAATGGCTACTTCAAAGTGCTTGAATAGTGGTTGAAAGGATGTTGTAAAATGCTTCAATACTTGAGTGAACAGGTGGATAACTGAACTTGATGAATTTGGGGTTAGAATAAGATGAAAATCACTTATTTATATACAATTGTAACTTAGTTACCCATTCATACCTCATCATAGGCTGACATCAAGTGTTTTTGAATAAAATCCCAAAAGGAAATTTAAAATATTTTGAATTTGGGGCCAATGGGGACTCATTCGCCACCCAAGGAAAATGGGTTCCACCTAGAACCTTAAAACAAGTGTGAGGAAATATGTTGTATTTAATGTTTTTTGTAGGGATAATACTCAAACATACATTTAATTAAGCATATGAGAGCATAAAGGGGCCAAATAAAGCATGAGAAAGCGATAAATAGTGAAAATATGCCTAGAAAAGCGTGAAAGCTTGTTACAAGACTTTACAACACTTCAAAATAGGGCTTGTTGATGAATAAAAGATTATTTTTAGGTTAATTGTAATTAATAGAGTCTAGAAGAATGTAGAAATGTCTTACAACACTTCACAACACCTTCATAAGATGTCGTTATTTGAGATTTAGTACCTAAATAAGCATGTTCAAGCCATGTTACAACATAAAATTAGAGCAACATAGATACATCACCATGAAACAAGACCTAAAAGGCCATGAAAATGACAAAGGATCATTTTTCTATGGCATAGGTAATATTTGTTCTGCATTTACTATGTCAGATCAACTACCCAAGACTTTTCAAAATTGAATTGTTTCGAGTAGACTTGATCGGTCTCCTTTTCAGCCGCAAGACTCATTTCCTACGTGATGTATTCACACAAGCCTCTTCCCTGAACCAGATTGGTTGGTCTGATGTCCACATCATATTCTAGGATCCTAGTGATCCAATTTTCTCTTTTTAGGTGATTTCACATTTTGTGATGTATTCTCACACACTGGGGTGTGCTACAAGGATAGTGATCTTGTTGTCTGACACCAAGTGTTGAAATTTTTCAAAATTTTAACTATGGAAAAATCTTGCTTTTCTACAAAGTTATATATAACCTCATAACCTTTCAGGGTTCTTAAATGGAGTACAACATGATGTTCTCCTTCATTCTAATTGCCTTTCTAAGTAAGCACTAAAGCTATGCTATCTTGACCACTATATACATAGAGTAGGAAATATTTGGAAATATCTAGATTAGCTAAGACAAGAGCAGGGAAAATTGCTATCTTTATTTGCTCAAAAGATTCCTTTCCTTTAGAGGTCCACTTGAACAATAGATTCTTTTTAAGCATTAGTGTGATAGGCCTCACAATACTGATGAAGTCTGAAATGAACTTGCTGATGAAATTGATTTTCCATAGAAATGACTGGAGTCCCTTTTTGTTTACTAGTAAGGGTAATTCC
Source organism: Sequoia sempervirens (assembly GCA_007258455.2). Classification (NCBI taxonomy): domain Eukaryota; kingdom Viridiplantae; phylum Streptophyta; class Pinopsida; order Cupressales; family Cupressaceae; genus Sequoia; species Sequoia sempervirens. The sequence goes on along the minus strand of VDFB02281492.1, from coordinate 454,966,578 downwards.
ATTATAGATATAACCCTTTTGGGATCTATTTCTATTCCCTCTTTAGACACTACAAAACCAAGTAGTTTACCTTGAGGCACTCCAAAGACACATTTTTTGGGATTTAGAGAAATCTCGAACTATTTTCATTTTTGAGAAACCTTTTCTAGATGATCGAAGTGGTCATTCTTTGATTTTGAAAAGACCATTATATCATCAAAATATATCAAAATAGTTAGGTTGATTAAACCTCTAAAAGCAATATTCATTGCTCATTAAAAGTTTTTGCGAACATTTGATAAGCGGAATGGAATCTTGGAATATGCGAACATTCCCCACTTAGTGGTAAACATCATCTTGTGTTGGTCACTCTCCTTCACGTATACCTAGTTATATCCCAAAAATCCATCAAGAAATGAGAACATTTTGGATTTGGATAATATCTATAGAATTTTCTCCATTGACGACAAGGGGTAATGGTCCTTTAGTGATGCCTTGTTCAGGTCTCAAAAATCAACACAAATTCTGATGTCACCATTCTTCTTTCAGACAAGTACCAGATTTGACACCCAGGTGGAATGTTTGATTGGATATATGATTCTTGACTTGACCAACGTGGTAAGCTCCTATGCCATCAAGGCTTCCACCTTCAGATTGACTGGCCTTTGCTTCTATCAGATGAGCTTGGACCCTTCCTCCAAGTTATTGGTATGTTGAATTATACCTAGGTCATAGCCTCTAAGATCATCATGGGTCTAGGCCATAACTCCATCGTACTCATAGCATAGATCCCTTAATATTTCTTTATCTTTCATTGAGACCTCCTTTCTGACTTTCAACATTTTATCGCTTCCAACATCAAGCTCTTTTTAATCTCTTTTGTTTGCAATGAGCATTCACTTTCCACTTCTCGCATCTTCATAGTCAAAAAGGTTCTCAAGGTAAATCAAGCCTTTGGGAAGCTTATTCCCTTTTAATTGGATGACCTACCCATCAAACAAATTAGTTCCTGGGGGTGAACAGTTGGGAACCATTCCTCCTTTTTGTATGAAGGTAGCAATCTGAGTGTCATCATCAAAAACTTGTCAAATTTTGTCATTATTGAGGGTCAAATGATTACTTGCACTGCATTTTGTTTGGTTGAGTCAGAAACTAGTTCAAACTGTGACCCAATATATTCAATATAATCAGTGATACTGTTATGAGATCTGGAAACAACTTGTATGTTGAAGGCTTCAAAATTATTGATCAAGTCCCAAATCTGATGCCTGTATCACTTCATTCGAGTGACCTTTGTAACTGCTTGACTATAGACTTGGCTTATCACCAGCTTTGAATCTCCAAAAGCTTGCACTCTCTTTATACCCATCCTTTTTGCAAGGATTAGACCATGGACCAAGGCCTCATATTCAACATCATTATTTGAGCATGCAAACAAAAAATGGTAAGCTCTAAGTGTTTCAGATCCCATGAGAGATTGTAATTGGACAACTACTTTGGAGCTAACTTTACACTTGGAACCATCAAAATATAGGGTCCATAGATGATTTTCATATAGGTCTTCAAATTTCTCTTGATCCTTCATTAGTTTCATAAAAAAATTATCACCATCGAAGATTACATAGGTGCCTAGCCCTATCGCATGGAAGTTGTTGAATGGACTGGAATCAATGAATTTGTTGAGTAGCACTTCTTCCTCAGGAGTCTACTCACTTGTATCCTCTTCATCTTCTAGCATTTCTACCCAATATTTCTCCTGTTGAGAGATTGATGTATGTGCAACTTCAAAGCATAGGAATGCATTATCTACAATATGTTTGAGATGTAAAGATTCAAAAATAATCTTCATCTTTGCACTATGCTTGGTTCTCAATATTAGGTGGGACTAGTCAAATGTTAGGTATCTACCAAGCTTGGTAGTGAAATCTCTTGAAAGACACATTCCAAAGACTGGAGGAATGTCTATCACTACTACTTCCTACATGACTATTTGGCTTGGGCAAGAGAAAAGGGTTCGAGATAGATCTTTTATACGACCAACAGTTAGAAACTTATTCCCATCTAGTTGTATGATTCCCTTTTCAAGGGGATCATATTTAAGTTTCAAAGCATCTGCCAATTGTTTTGGCATGACAATGGTATTGGCTCCCAAATCGATCATATTATTATGCAAAAGCTTATCTCCCACAATAAGTGTTAAAAAGAAAGGTGTGGGCTTTGGCCTACTTACCTCTTTCTCCTTGTCAATGTCCATGTCATTTACATATGATATAGCTTTTGGTACTTGAGGTTTCAATGCGAGTAATTTGTCTTTTCTTTGATCACATATCAGAGCTACCCCTGTCTGAGGCATTTTCTCTTCTTTCTTCAATGCTTCCCAAAGCAGAGTCTTTTGTTCGAGAATAGATATGATGTTCCATAATGATACATTGGTAGGTTCCTTCTTCAATTTCTCGACCATGTTAAGCATCCTGATTGTTTGGGCCTTGTGCTTAAATGGTGGTATTTCTTTTTTTTTTGGAAAAAAATGTTCTGACGTGACTGGGCTTGGTGTTTTTCTCATCTCTTTCTCTTCCAATGGTGTGTTATGTGGCTTTGGAAAATGTCGGATGGTGGGTGATGAAGCTTGCTTCTCTTGCGGTGGTAGTTGAAGTGGTTGAGGTTGTGGAAGAGGTTGTTGCACGTATTCTCTGATGAGCCTTCTTTTAGACCTGGTGTTGTATACTTGTAGAGTGCTAGTCGTTGGAGCTTTGTTTGGGAATACTACATCTTCTTCCTCCATCCATGAGAACAACACTTGATCAGGTTTAATGTCTAGCCCTTTCTCTAGGGACATCCCTTGAATTTGTGCTCAAAAACAAACATTCTCTATTTTGGAAGACTCGTATTTATTTGTACTTAGTAGCACACATTTTCTTCTTTGTCCCATCATCCTTTACATATTTCCCCTAGGGAAATTTCGGGGAAGATGACTATCGCTGCATGGGATACACATATGCTTTCCTCTTCCACCAATTTTTTTTGTTCAAGGATAATTTCTTTGCTTGGCTGTCTTTTACCATTTGAAGTGGCATGGTGACTGGAACTATCTAGTTCAGAAATGTCGTCTATTGGCCTCCTCTTGGGGAAATCCCTTGATATGTTTTATGTTGATAAGGTGGTCTACTTCCACCATAGGTCTGAGTTCTCGGCTTTGGAGGCATCACCCATTGTTGTTTGATGATAACAAGCTCATTAGTAAGAGTCTACATGAGACTCTTCATGTTGTTAATATTCACTGTGACTGAGTTGGATCCCAACATGCTACTTTGTGTGGTAGGATACACATACATCAACTACGGCATGCCTGGTGTCGATTGCATAGTGGAAGTGCTAAAAGAAATGTCTTCTCCAGATGTTCCAGAGGGTTTTGTGAACATAGGAATAGGGGGTCGTGATGGGAGCTTCCCAGCATTGATCAAACTACGTTCCGTGCATACCACTGCCTCATATGCATCAGGCAAGATGTCTCCTCCCATGGAAGTTATCATAACTGTGATGTCCAAATTGATAGCCTCCAGATAGAACATGAATTCCATCGCAGCTAGAGGTTGGGTAGTCACGGGGATCCTCTACCAAGTTTTATCAAACTTGGTGTTGAAATTGCTCATGGCCTCACACGAGGCCCTTTCGATGGTGATTAATTGATGTAATAGTGTGGAGTGATCTCCCTTTTCTAAAAAGCATTTGAACAACCTCTCTTCAAGCTGGTCCCAAGAGATAATAGAGCCCAAAGGCAAAGATCGATACCAATCTTGGGATTTTCCTTTGAAAGAGGTGGCTAATAGCCTCAGAGTGATATTTTCCTCTACTATATTATGTACCCTACATACTTCCGCTATATTTTGAAGGTGTTTAGAAGGGGTTTTGAAGTGTTCTCTGGAAAAAATTGGGATAGCCTTGAAGGCATTAGCAGGTATGGCAGGTCATACATCTGGGGGTGTGGGTGGCTATAGCGGATTACCACTATCCCATGTTATGAAATTTCTAGGAGAAAGGGGAGGTACGTGATCCATAGAGAAAGTATTCCTATGAATCAAATACATAGGTAATCTTATTTGGAAGTATAAGCCTCTAGGTGGAGTAGATAAATCTCTAGATACTAGACTCTTACTCCTTACTCTATTTCTCCTTACATGTGATACCGAACTTGTAAGTCTTCTCCTTCTAGGGGCTGAGGTAGGTAACTAAGAGTATTGGAAGTGACCTCTCGAAGATCCTCTTGTTTGGACTTTGGGTATGAAACTTCCAGTTTCCTTCCTTAGCCTGATTCAATAAAATTTTCTACCTTCTAATCAAGCATTTGGAAAACTTCTTGTCCCACCGAGTGTGCAAGAGAAAGAAATGTTGATCATATATCAAAGCTTGTGCCTCTCCGACAATCTTATGGAAAATTCAGAGAGTGGGGGACAAATTGCATCTTAGTAAATACCTCTGGGATTTTTATAGAAATATGGCTCTTCTTTGGGGTTTAGAGGTAAGGGGAGAAGGAAATGTAAATTTAAAACATAAGAGGCAATTCACTAAATATTTTACAACATTTCAAACCCAATTCATTCCTATGAGTGATCTAAGTAGACACAGAATGCCACAACCCTTCATTGTTGGAAAGAGAATGAACAACAAAGGTAACTTCAAGCACAATGTAGAATTTCAAATATTTCTACAAGCAGTGTTCATTAAAGTCTAATCAAACATAAAGATTTCTTATAGGTAACAGAACAATATCTTAGAAATCACATGAACTCTCTCTCCTAATACAGCATAGCATGGAAAAATAACAAGTATAAAAAAAATAGAGAAGTCCAATGACATATTCTAGTTTTCCTAAGCTACTACTCCACCATACAAGCATACAACATAGAAATCCTGGTTAAACTATTATTGGATCTAGCTTGCAAGACACATTGTTTCATTTAGAATGATAATATAAGGAAAGAAAGCTTGAAAAAGGCCATTCATGCATAGTCTCAACAATTTCTCCTCAATAGTTTGTGCCTTAAAATATCAAATGAACTTTGAAATAGATGTTGGATGCTAATTCAACAATAGTTTAAGCCTTAAAAGGTATAACATACCAAAGAAAAGTAGTTCTACAACTTTACTCCTAAAAATAATTCTAAACCCTAAGAAAACTAAAGAAATTTTTTCTTAATAAAGCTACAGCCAGCTTGGAGATCCAACCCCTCATTGTGTCATTGCCCTCCTTATATAGCCATCAAATAAGAAAACACCGCCTCAACATAGAAATGGTATTTGTAAAATGTTGATGCTTGATGTAGCTTGCAATTTGGTCGTGGGTCCTTGGTTTGGAGTCTAGCAATCTTCCTCATTAATTCTACATTTCTTTACATTCAGTTTATTTTAGATATTTGCTTAAAGATAGGGCTCGTGGTCAGGAGTCTAAAAAAATCTAGCAAGAGGGATACTTGTTGACAAATCACATCACCCAGAATACAGGCTCAAAGGAATTCCATCCCAAAAATCAAGAAAAGAAAAGGCCAAAAAGCTCCGATAGACTGCCAAAAGATATCATCTCATAAGAGGAGCAATCCTTCTATAGTGAAGAGATGACATGTAATGTGGGTGGAGATCTTATGTTTCCAAAAAAATGTTTTGGAGAAAACTTCTGCCAAGCTGACACATGTCTTGGGCCCTCCTTTGAAAGGAAAACGATAAAAGAAAGTTGTGCAACCATGACGTGGCCCATTTCATGTCTTTCTGACTGGCCCTACATAAACTTAGACATCTCCAAAGGCAAAAAAAGAAGAAGTTGAAGATTGAAAGACTAAGGCAAAGAAAAATGTTTCACAGTTTACATGATTATCTATGCTTGTATCATCTTATATCATATTATCTTCACAAATGGGAGAGATAATAAGGTTTGAGTGAGGGATAGGAAAGTTTATATTAGTGATTGTGTCAATGGTTTGATTCTCTTGCTCTAGGATGTTCTCCTAACTAGGAAAGATAGTGGAAGGATGGATAGCATGTTTCTTAATAACCTCATTGTTGTACTCTAGATTGAAGTCATAAGAGGGGATGTTGTACTTATGCAATCCATTCTATACCAAATCAAAACCTCATCTCTTAAAAGGAAACATGCTAACATGAATAAGATATCTATCTTATGCAATGCTTCAAAAATGTAAACAAATGTCCTACAGATTTGAAGATTTTCAATACTGAAATAATTAATGAAATCCTTTAAAAATGACTACACTAAATGGATGAATTGACCTAGATGCTTAAAATAGAAATTCTTGAAACTTTTCAGACCAATATAGTAGGTTACTAGCAAGCATAGGAAGTGTAGAAAATCACTAGAAAGCTTAGAAAAGTTGGTTTTTTTAGGCCTCCAAGGACTCATTCGCCTAATGGCGAATGGCTCTTGGTATGCTTTTCTAGGAAGCTTAGGAACTATGAAAACTTATTGCCTTTGTAACCCTCATAGGGACTCATTCACCATATGGTGAATGGGTCCTATTACAAGATTTTTTAAAATTGAAGGATGCAATTTCAAAGTGATCAGATGTATTTTCTATGTCAAGTTACAAACTATAACTTCTATAGAAATTTTTTCCAGAATTTGGTATTGAAATGCAAGTGAAATGAAGGACAAAAGATGAACCATGATGCTTCTTGAAATGCAATTTTTATCAAATTTTTGAATATGAATTATGACATGTACACTATGCAAACACTATGCAAAATTAGTCTAACATTATGCAATTTTTCTTAAATTTTTAGATTTAAAATGAATGCAAAATGCAAGTTTACACCTAAAACACAATGCAAACTAATGCAATTAAATGCAAAATAATGCAATCTAATGAAAACCCTAGATCTAGGGTTTTAATGGACTCTAATTTTTTAGAATTTTGATGTACAAGGTTGAGTTCACTAAAATGAAATAAAGGAAAAGAGGGTGACCCAAAATGGATTAACCAAATGGACGAACCTAATTTTCACTAGTGTTGTTTCATTCAATTTATGAGGCTTATAACATAAATGAAAATTAGAAATCAAAACTAACCAATATAGCAATCAAAACTCAGGTTTTAAGAGGGTAAAATGTTGTGTATGTGTTGCAAAAATTACTATTTCGGGCCTCATTGATGACTCATTTAGCTAGTGGCGAATGGGTCCTAGCTAGGATTCTAGAAAATCAATTTTTGGGTTCTGTTCTTCACTTTTTGCACTTCAAAATCCTAGCGAGAGACTATCATAAACCCGAAAAATAAGTTATATTGCTTAGTTTTCATGATCTTGTGAGAAAGATGACAAATTTGACAACTTTGAAACTTTCTCCAATTTTCCCTCCACTTGATCTTCAACCTAAAACCTACAATCACACATCAAAGAGCAGAAAAATGTTGATTGTGAGGGGATATGGGTTTTCCTTGGTCAAACCCCATTTTGGTAATTAAACCTTTAAATAAGATAATGCATAAATGAATGATGAATGAACAACAATATGTAACAACTGACCAATCCTTATTAAAACCTTTGATTGAAAATTTGAAACTTAGCATGAAGTGGCCTCATTGAGTTTAGATATTGATTTTGAATCTTGATATGAAATAATGGATTTGAACAATTGAACTTGATCACCAATGCTACATCATCACATTAGCTCAACAACATGCATGACATTGACATAATGAAATAGATCTTTGATTGTTGCAATAAAACTCTTCAAATTTTCCCTTTGATGCCTTCTAGAATACTCTTGAATGCTCTTGATCTCATAAAATTTCTATTAGGATCCTTGCATAGAAATTATTAGAACAAACTATGTAAAATAACCTTGTATTTATACTTATCTTACTCTTAATTCTTTAAATTTGAATAACACAAGCCAACATTAGATCTAGGATTTAAAATTAGTAAAATGCCACTAAAAATATATCCCAAGGGGGGGTCCTATGGTTAAGTGAGGACCCATTCACCATGTGCGAATGGGTCCTAGCATAGTTAACTAGGACACATTTAGAGGATTGTGAAATGTTATGTGAAAAGGGCTTCCTAGGACCTACTGAGGACCCATTCACCAGGTGGCGAATGGGTCGTAGGTCACTAACCTAGGACACATAGCCTATAAAATTAAGTGTTGTGTAATATTTTTAATGAATTGCAAACTTAATCCCTTGGAGTCTGTAATTAATTAGGCTTGGATTTGAATTGAAGGGGCCAATTAAGGCTAATTAAGCCTCAATTAATTAATAAAGCCCTAGATTAGTTTGATAGTGTAAAGAAACACTTTACAACACCATACATAAGGCACCATTAAGTCCATTTTATTTAGAAGGGCCCTAGACTTAATGTGAATGTGTAAAACACATTACAATGCTAAATCAAGGCAACATTATGCTCATTTTAATATTAATTATTCCCAAATTAAGTGTGAAAAAAGTTTTTTTTCTTGACACTACAATATCACATGAAGGTGTAAAGGTTGATCCTAACAAAATCAAGGCTATCACAAAAAGCCTATTTTTAAATCTATTAATAAATTAATGGGTTTCTTAGGATTGATTGTATATTATAGAAGATTTATGATAAACTATGACCATATAGCAGCATCCCTCATATCTCTCTTCAAAAATGATTCTTTTCAATGGAATGAGTGAGTTAATACAACACTTGAGATATTGGAGGCTATGTATTACTCAAGTTGTTGCTACTCTAGACTTCACCAAGGATTTTATTATGGAGTGTGATGATTCATGTAATAGTATATGTGTAGTTCTCATCCAATAAGGTCAACCTATTGATTTTGAGAGACATCAATTCAAGGGTAAGAATCAAATCAAACCTATTTATGAGATGGAAATGCTATCTATTATTCATGGAGTAAAATAATGGAGGTCGTATGTAATGGGAAATTTTTTTAAAGTTAAGAAAAAACATGATAGCCTAAAATATTTATTTGGAACAAATATTATCATTTGAAGAGAAAAACAAATGGGATATGAAGATGTTGGGGTATAATTTTGAGATTGTGCATAAGAAAGGGAAGGAGAATATTTTGATAGATACATTATCTAGGAAGGAATAGAAGCATGAAGCATTACTATTTGTCATTTCAATATTAAGAAATGATTGGGTCATAAAATCTAAATCAAACTGACAAAATGATGTTGTTATAAGTGATATAAAACAATAGTTACCAAGTGATCCTAGTAATCTATTAATTTTTTTTGGAAGGGAGATGCCTTCTGGTATAAATAGAGATTATATCTATGGACACGGAAAAGGTATCCCTTTTTGCTTGCTTGATATGGGAATAATTGATGATAAATTGGACTTAATGAGGCCTTGATTTGGTGTTGTGATGTTTTTTTCACATCCACACTAGGTCTTGCACCCATGTAAACTAAAAAATGCATTTAACAATGTCTTGTAAAGGTGTTGTGAAGTGTTGTAAAAGAATTTCACACCTCTCTAGAGTTAATGAACCCATTATCCCTCAAGTCAACATTATAAAATATATTTAATTACATTAATCTAGAAGGCTTGTAAACTAAATTTGACTTTAATCTAGTGTTGTAATGTGTTTTGCACATTAACATTGGATAGTATTCCTTTATATGCTTGGTGGACCCTATTTTAGTGTTGTAAATTGTATTTAATCACACTTTCACATTGAAATTTGTGACTCAAGCCCTAATTACTCTTTACATCATCATTAATAGGCCCCTATGGCCCTATATTTTTCATTCTAAGGCATAATTTGATCAAATAACTTACTAGAACAACCTACAAGCTTGATCTCCTTACTTCCTAGCATTCTAGCTATCAGAATGAACCCTATGGGACCCATTCGACATTAGGGGTGAACCTGTCCCATCTAGGTGGGACACATTCACCCTTGATGGAGAATGAGTCCATTTTGAGCCATTTTGAGGGTTTAAGCAAGAAAAGTTGGATTTTAAGTTTCATTTTCCTCCATGTTAGCCTTGGGGATCCAATTAATGGGAGAATAAGGTGAATTGCCTATAAATATAACATTATTAACCCTAATTCATAACTCATACACACATCTTATCATTCATTCATCATTTGTCTTCCATCTCAAGCTAAGCAAGCTAGGATTTTATCATTCCAAGTCATTCAAGATCATTTTTCAGACATTCAAGGGAAGAATCTTCATCTTTTGTTGCAAAAAATAAAGATCAATTATCATGGAAAGTCTCTAACTCCATTGTTTCTTCATTTTGGTTTAATTACCTAAAAGGGGTTTGACCAAGCTGAACCCCCATGCCCTAACATCCAACATTTCTCCTTCTTTTCTTGTGTGTTTGTAGATTTAGGCATCTTGAAGACTTGGAAATCATTAAAGATAAAATTGAAAAGTTGTTAAAGACATCTTGTTAACCAAGGAAAAATATTAACAAAAAGTCACTTTCATGTCTAAAAATTAGATTTTTGAAGCAGACACCTGTCAGGAACTAAAGTGCAAACCGAGGGCTTTAGTTTCCACCTTTGGATTTTTAGAAATTCAAAAGTGGAATGATTCATCATTAGTGGTGAATAAGTCCCACTACCATGCTTGAAAAAGGTTTTTTGCAGCTTTGTATACCCATTTGTCCGAAACAAACTCTAGAACAATTTCCTAGATCTAGGACTAATTCACCCATAATGGCGAATGAGTCCCAATAAGCAAAATTTTAAGCATTAGCAGCATTTTAGAAGTCATTTCAGTCTCCATCAAGTTCTCAAGTGCACACATTCAGTTTCATCCATTTATGTTAGAGTTTACTATTCATTTGTTGGTGTTTTTGCATATCACAATGTGTTTTCCAACAACTTGCATATCTTAGGTTTTGCATTAATAATCAATATATTTTTTCAATTTTTTGCATTAATTCTTGAATTTATACATTGTATTTTGGCCACAATTCTTTATCCTTTTAGGTGAAAAATCCTAGAAGGACAATAAAGCATTTGGGTCCCAAAATATTTATCTCCATTTTGGCGAACCCAAATTTTGAATACTTTTCTTTTCTGTTTTGGAGTCCATCATAGATCTAGATCACATTAACCTTGCATTAGGGTCTGCATGGATTAATTTGCATGTTAGGTTTCAAATTTTGTATTCAGGAAAAGTGCATTTAGGTTGCATTTTTGGGCATCTAAAATCATTAAAATTCTCTAAAATTTTGCATTTTCATCTTAGGTCTGCATCTTATAGCACAAAAAACAACAAAATCCATCAAAAATATCTTAGAATTTTGAAAAAAATCCCCACTGGGACTCTTTTGCCACCTTGGGAGAATTAGTCCCTTTTCACCCCTGAAACTGCCTTTTACAGAACTAAAAACCCTATTTTTAAGCTTTTGTTTGGTGCCATTAACTATCTATATTAGTCAGATGAGTTTTTGTAACATGCATTTCATTAGATATAGCTTATACTAGCTCATGTCATGCTTTGTTTAAATTCACATTTTCATTTACAACATTTCATCTTTCAGATTGTTCCATAATGTAATAAAAAAATTACATCTAAAAATTTCATTTCAACATTTAAATCATTGCATTGCACTTTCTTTCCTTTTTCATCATAGCATGTTTTCTTTCAAGAGGTGTGGGTTTGATTTTGTTAAAAATGGATTGCATAAGTACAACATCACTTCTTATGAGTTCAATTTTTATTACAACAATGAGGTCATTATGAAACATGTTAATCATCAAACTATTGACACAATCCTTAATATTACATTGCACATTGGTGAGAATTGTACTATAGACAAGCATAACAATCATACTTTTTATTCTCCTGTTACCTCTCCTATTAGTTATGAAGGTATCTTGGTCTAGGAAGATACAAGCATTGAGGGTCTTGGTTGTCCATCTCCTCATTCCCCTTTGGAAGACATTAGACAAAAAGAAAATGAGATCATAAACACATTTCTAAATATCACCTTACCTAATCTCAATAACCATGACCATCAACATTGTCCTTCTCCTAATATCCCTCCTCAATGCGATGAGGATAGGTTGGAGTTAGAAGATATACCTATTAAGAGTCATGAAAATATTATGCTCCTACCATTTGGGACAATCTATTTGGCAATCATAGAGGTCCTTCTCTTGATGCCTCCCTGACTTGTGATAAAGCTATTACAATCTCTCCTATCAAGGTAGATAATATGGAACAAGAGAATGAGACCTTAGAGAAAATAGATGATCAAATAGAGATTTCTTCTAATCTCCCCACTATCAATAATCACACAAATTCAACCATTAATAACTCTCTTATATGTGATAAAGTTAGTTTGGAAGAACCAAGCCTTACTTGCTAAGAACATGTGGTTTTTTCTTCTTAAAACTCTCCTTCTAGGGAGAATATCATGATACAAGACAAGGATACCATTGACAATAATAATATTATGAACTTGTAAGAAGATGAAGAGCCCATGCTAGACTCTCATTCACCAAGGGATGTTAATATTATTCAACCTCAACTCATCCTTTATCCCCCTTCACACAAACAACAAACACATCACCTACCTAAACTCATCCCTTACCCACCATCACATAAACCTCCACCTCCACCTAAACTCAATTTTACCCTTTACCCACCTCAGAATAATGTGTCATAGCAATTGATTCCTCCTACTGTTGCTCATACATAAAACACTAGAAACAATCTGCAACCACAACAACCAAATCCCAACCTCTTTACCTTTTCCCAATTCTATACTACCTAGTGCCCCTCAATTAAGGGAGTATGATCTTGTTGAACAACATAAAATAACTCCCACAAAGATATCTCTTTGGGACCTTCTTCATATTTCACCTACCTATCACACTATGCTTCAAATAGCCTTACAACAAGTTCCTATCCCTTCTAATGCACAACCAAATGACATAGAATCTATAATTCAAGGATTGAATGCTGACATCATTTTCCACCAAAGTGAACTCCCCCCTTTGGATGTGCGAAAACAAAATGAAACCTTCCAAATAATATCTCAATACAATACGGTAGGTATAAATAAAACCCTTGTTGACAATGGCTCCACAGTTAACGTGTGTAGTGTAAACCTCTTGGGTAGACTTCGTGTGGATAGATACAAAATTCAACCTGATTCTTTATCTATAAAAGGCTTTAACAATGTAGCAAAACAACTGCTTTGTCTGATCACTTTGCCTAGTATAGTTGGAGTGGCCACATTAGACACACAAATTCATGTTATGCCTCATGAACTTTCCGGCATGGATTCATGAAATGAATATAGTGCCTTCCACTCTTCATCATAAAATGAAATACATTCACAACAACAAAGTATACATCCTTGAAGCCGACCCCAATCCAAATAGTTGTTTGAACATTGTGACAAACAAAACGCATCAATTAAGCACATTGACACCAACTATGCAAGTGGAACCCATCCAAAAAACAAACAAACAACATATTAAACAAGTCACAACACTATTAGATGATGATTGGGGTTCCTTAGACTTCACACCACCTCTCATGGATGATCCTTCAAAAACATCCACCTCCACCACTTTAGATAGAGAAGCAACCTACACAACAAACATTGATGAGCTTAATCACGAACAACCATCTAATCCAAAAGCAATGGAAAAGATTTATGGAAAAGGTTATGAACTTATGAAACAATCTAGATATAGTGAAAAGGATATGGTGCTAACGAACAAGGTATCCACAACCTTATCGATCCTATCACACAACAAACAACTCATGGTCTTGGTTATTGTCCTTTGATAGAAATTTCCAAGCCTTCACTCAACATCAACACATCTTCGCTTAGTGTCAATGTCATCTCAAAAAACACTAATGAATTGCATTCATTAGATTTTACACCCTCTTGTAAAGGAGAGCCAAATATCTCAACCTTATCAATCTTGCTAGGTATGACATCTTGTACTATGCAAGAAACATCTTTGTCACAAACCACACGACCACCTTCTCCCATTGATCAAGAGGGTATCTTGTCATGACTTCTCCAAGATCACTTAATCACCCTTCTTCCAAGAACTTGAAAGAAATTCTATTACAAAACTTCATTTTGTGACTATCACAAAATCCATGGTCATTCTACTAATGAATGCAAGGCTCTGAGTAGTAAAATCCAACATCTTAAGGAGTTTGATGTTCTTCTTTATGTGGGGCCACCTAATCCCTCTAATTGATATTTATTTTCACTCTACCATGCATCTCATTAATCGTTTTGGATCACCCTTGTCCTGCACTAAGTGAGGGAAAGGGATTAAGTAGCCTTATACTCGTATGTCACTTTTCGTTGCCTCTTTTGACTAGTTGTTAACCTTTCATGAACATATAAGAGAAAGCTTGGGATGTGGACAATGTGCCTTGAGTTGGCTAGCATGTGACATATTACCCAAGTTTCATGGTGTAGCTTATAGGAAACATATAACTTGGCATAGGGCTTTCCGAGTAAGCTCTCATATTCTCCTTCTACTTTAAATCAATTTCTCACAATACTATTTTTCACAACCACTTTAAAGTGGGGGCATACATCACTACTCACATTTCATTGTGCAATTTCTTTCTTCTTGCGATGCATCCTCTCTTGGTGGTATCATTTGGTTTGATTCCCTCCAAGACTATGATAATTCTTTTGACACATCCTCTCTTGGAAACGTAAAGCATAATTTTCCATAAGATGATACCTTGCACGAACTAAGAAAAATCTCTTTGAACATACATAACACTATTATTTATTTATTTTACAACAATTGTTATATGTCCACCTTGCATAATACAACTTGTATGCCTGTGGTGCCATCCTATTTGTCTATGTGTCAAGCATACGAAGTTTTGTGCCTTATTAAAGTTATCAGGAGGTATAACTTTAGTATGGTTGAGAAGGAAAGCCCATTCTAAGGTTTGAATTTTCCCCATAGCCACCACATGGATTTCTCACCCTATGGACAACCAAAAGTTCCATGGCCCCAGAGTGAGTATAGTTGGGATTTCTCACTTAGTGGAAATCCATGAGTTCCATCACCCAAGAGTGAGTATACATTTTCTTTCCAAACAAACAAGCCTAGGTCTAATCTACAATGTGTTGGACAAATGGTCGAAGCTTGATCTACCTTTTTCTCTCTTCTCTTCTTTCTAGTTCTTTCCATTGCATGATTGTGTATTTTGTTTTGCTGCAAATCATTCAACCTCAGGTGTGTCCTTTCACACTTATGTTGGTTTGACATAGGATCTTGGATCCTAGGGAGTTCCACAACCTCCTTTGATCTTTGTTATCCTAGATCATCCGCATTGGTACAACTGGCACTTTTCTTGAATGTCTACTTTAGTGTGAGTTTGAACCAAGTTCATCCTCTCACTAAGGTGGGTGCTAACTATGGAAATGGAAAAAGTATCCCATTTTCCTTGCTTGATATGGGAATAATTGATGATAAATTACACATAATCAAGCCTTGATTTGGTGTTGTGAGGTGTTTTTCACATCCACATTAGATCTTGGACCCTTGTAAACTGAATAAAATGCATTTAAAAATGTCAAGTAAAGGTGTTGTAAGGTGTTGTAAGAGACTTTGACACCTCTCTAGACTTAATGAACCCATTATCCCTCAATTCAGCATTATTAAATATATTTAATTAAAGTAATCGAGAAGGCTTGTAAACTAAATTTGACTTTAATCTAGTGTTTTAATGTGTTTTGCATATTAACATTGGATATTGTGACATTCTAGGCTTAGTGAACCCTATTTTAGTGTTGTAAAGTGTATTTAATCACACTTTCACATTGAATTTTGTGTCCTAATCCCTTATTAGTCCTTACATCATCATTAATAGGCCCCTATGGCCCCATATTGTGCATCCTGAGGCATAATTTGATCAAATAACTGACTAGAACAACCTAGAAGATTGATTTCCTTACTTTTTGGCATTCCAGCTAGCAGAATGCCCCTTATGGGACCCATTTACCATTAGGGGTGAATCAGTCCCATCTAGATAGGACCCATTTTCCCTTGATGGTGAATGAGTCCCTTTTGAGCCATTTTTAGGGTTTAAGTGGGAAAAGTTGGATTTTATGTTTTATTTTCCTCCATGTTGGCCTTGGGGATCCAATTAATGGTAAAATAAGGTGAATTTCCTATAAATATAACATTCTAAACCCTAATTCATAACCCATACATCTTATCATTCATTCATCTTTTTTCTTCCATCTCAAGCTAAGAAAGCTAAGGTTTTATCATTCCAAGTCATTCAAGATCATTTTTCAGACATTCAAGGGTAGAATCTTCATCTTTTGCTGTAGAAAATCAAGATGACTCATCATGGCAAGTCTCTAACTCTATTTTTTCATGTTTCATTACAGTGTTTCTTCATTTTTGTTTAATTACCTAAAAGGGGTTTGACTAAGGCAAACCCCCATGCCCTAGCATCCAACATTTCTCCTTTTCTTGTGTGTTTGTAGATTTAGGCATCTTGAAGACTTGGAAATCATTAAATATCACGTTGCAAAGCTTTTAAAGACATATTCTGGTCAACCAAGGAAAAATATCAACAAAAAGTCACTTTCAGGTCTAAAAATCAAACTTTTGGAGGTGGACACCTGTTAGGAACCGAAGTGCAGACCAATGGCTTTAGTTTTCCTGTGAGTTTGTAGATTTAGGCATCTTGAAGACTTGTAGATTATTAAATATCAAGTTGCAAAGTTGTTAAAGGCATATTCTTGTCAACCAAGGAAAAATATCAACAAAAAGTCACTTTCAGGTCCGAAAATCAAACTTTTGGAGGCGGACACCTGTTAGGAACCGAAGTGCAGATCGAGGGCTTTAGTTTCCACCTTTGGATTTTTAGAAATTAAAAATTAGACTGATTCACCATTAGTGTTGAATGAGTCCCACTGTTAGACTTGGAAAAGGTTTTCTGTAGTTTTGGATACCCATTTGTCTGAAACGAGCTCCATAATAGTTTCCCATATCTGGGACTAATTCACCTAGAATGGCGAATGAGTCCCAGTAGGCCAAATATTTAGCATTAGTAGCATTTCAAAACTCATTTCTAGTCTCCAGAAATTTCTCAAGTGCACACATTCAATTTCATCCATTTCTATTACAGTTTACTATTCATTGCTAGGTGTTTTTGCATATCACAATGTGTTTTCCAACAGCTTGCATATCTTAGGTTTTGCATTAATAATCAATATCTTTCTTCATTTTTTTGCATTTATATCAGCTTATTTAGACATATTACACCCACATCACATTAATTCTTGAATCTATAGTTTCATTTTGGCCGCAATTATTTATCCTTTTAGGAGAAAAATCCTAGAAGGACAATAAAGCGTTCGGGTGCCAAAATCTTTTTTTCCAATATCTATGCAAGAAATTAACTTCCAAAAAAAAATTCTCAAAGATATTGATGATTCTATAGTTTGTGGTCATTCAATTTTTTGAAGATATATTATCAAATTAGGAAAGACATCTTTTGAGAAGGGCTAAAAAGAGATGTTCATTCTTTTGGGTAGAATGTTAGGCTTATCTAAAAGATAAAGGTGAGAAAATTAAGACACCTAGTGTTTTGTAGCCCTTATTTTTTCCTAGTTAGCATAGGTAAGATGTCTCCACAATTTTTTTCATAGGGATTTCAATATATAAAGCTAAGAATTTCATCATAGTAGTGGATGATCACCTCACTAAAAATGTCCTTTTTATTGTATTTTCTCATCCTTTTATAGAAATTACAATGGAAAAGTATTTTTAGATATTATACAAAATCTACATGGTATACTTAACATTATTATCATTAATCATGATCTTATCTATACTAGTAAACTTTAGATAGCTTTAATTTATTATTTAAGCACTCAATTGGTTCATAGCTCTTCTTATCATCCTCAATTTGATGGAAAAATTGAGGTTGTTAATAAGTGTTTGGAAGGGTATCTATATTTTTCACTCTAGATAATAAATCTAAATGGGTAGATTTGTTACAGCTAGTAGAATGGTACTATAACAAGTTTCTTCCCATAGTTCATCAAAAGTGTCTCCATTTTTGGCACTATATGGATACCATCCTCCATCCATGATATCATCATTAAGGGTGACACTAATATTTTAGGCTATGGAGGACCACATACATCATCAACAACATGTACTTTCAAGGCTAATGGAGAATTTTTCCATGGCACAAGTTTGAATGAACCAATAGGCTAACCAACAACATAGTTAAATGACTTTTAAATTTGTAGACTAAGTTTTATTAAGATTGTAGCCTTATAAGAAAATATCCCTATAGAAATAGTCAAAGAAAAACATGTCCCTAAAATATTATGGGCCAACAAAATCATTCAAAAGATAGGACGTGTCACCTACAAGCTTGATTTACCTCAAACAATAAATATGCATCTATTTTTTCATGTTTCCTATTTAAATATTACTAAATAGAAATATTACTAAAGCTATCTTAAGGATATGGAACACAATATCCCTAAATAAAAATATCCATAAATAGAAATATTACTAAAGCTAGCTTAAGGAGATGGAACACTCTTGTAGTATCTCATTAATTGGAATAATTTAGTAGTTGAATATTCTAGATGTGAGGATGAAGAATTTATTCACAAGAATCCCCACTTGATTAACATTAAGGATTTTGGAAAAATTAAGAAGAAACCCTTCGGCATGTTTTCATTGATCCTAATATTGTTTGGTGATAGTTTTGTCTAATCTGGTAAACAATGTTTGTGTTACCATGATTTGGTAATTTGGACTAGAATTTCTCATAGTAGTGTATCAGCCTATGCATTTTTAGTATGTTTTTCAAGACTATTAAATGCATATGTGAACATGTTTTTATTGTTTTTGGTTGAATGGGTTGAAATATACAAGTGACAAAAGTTTGACATATAGTTTTGTGATCAAGTCTTCTTCTAGATGACATGAATAAGTGGTATGAAGTTTAATATGTTTTGCAAATGTTAAAGAGATCCTTTTTAGGTCTACGCCAACCTAATTCATGCCTTGCAAGTTTTATTTTAAGAAGGAAATAAATTATGTTTCATGTTGACAAGCTATTTTTGAATTAAGTGTGTGTACATATAATTAGGTTGACCAAATTGATGTGTAAGGATATAGTAGCATCTATATATGAAACATTTTTGTATTGAATATGTGAGATATGTGAAATGTGTGACATGTAATAAGAAGTGATGCGTGATAGTGTGATTTTATGTGAGCTTATATGTATGAGTTATGTATCAAGGTAGAATTGCAATATATGTTGTAAGACTACAAACTAGTACAATATTTTGTATTTCAGAGCTTAATTGGAACTTAATTCAGCACAAGAAAGGTGCATTCCATCAGTTCAAGTTTTTGTAGTGAGCCACACTCCATTTTGTAATCAATTTAGGCTATGAGCCTTTCAAGGATAGTTTTTCCTAGCAGTGTGCCCCTATAATATCTTATGACTAGTTATAATATATTGTGAGCTAATACTCACCGTTGCTTTTCCCATTTTTGGTTTTCCACATAAAAATCTTAGTGTTTATGTGTTATGTGATGTTATGATCTCTTTCATATCTTTACTTACGATTGCAGTTAGATATGCTTTAATAATTGGATTCTTTATAGCTTAATTGTTTAGTAGAATACTAATTCCCCCCCCTCCCCTCTCAGTATTATGGGTGTTCAACAAAGCACAATGTTTCTTCAAAGAGTGGATCATGTTGCACCTATGATCTTATAGTATTCATATGGCTATGATTAGTCAACTTGTTGGTACTATTATAAATCTAAGATTTTGGTGGAGAACATTGTTAATTTAATTTTTGACATATATAGGCCTTCTACTCCTTTACTCAAGGTCAAAATTTTAATGATGCACACTTCAATGGCATAATCAAGGCTTCAAACAATTGAGGATGAGTATCGAAATTGAAATGAACCTATGTAGGCTTCTCTTTTTTTTTTAGAATGTGAATTTGATTGATATAGTTTTAATGAATAGAAAATATCCTTCAATTAGTAGAAGGGTATGTTCTAATTATATAGCTAAAAATTTGGATTATTTCCATCATTTTAACTTTGGCTATAATTAAATTTTGTTATGAATAGGATTCTTTTATAAATTACTTGCTTGGATCATTATTGAATTTCCCTTAGTATTCTAGGGGGTGGGGGGACTCCCCTTACTCTAGGTGCCCTTTCGAATTTGAGATAATCATTTAGAGTTCCTAAATTGGAGGATTTTCTTAAGAAGTAATGGGTAGATTATTTGATTTAACATGGTTCCAAGATATTTGTCTTAAGCTTTGGAATCATCTAGTACGATAGGATTTTATTTTTTAGGAAAATGAGAGAATTTAGAACATGATGCATTGGGGGTGGTTGGTATAGATGATATGAATGAATCCAATTTGTTACATAATATTATGTCATGAATTCATCTATTTAGGCCAAAATGGATTTATCATGGACCCCCTTTTAAGGAAGATTTCAAAACCACTATGTTTCAAATGTAGAAGGACGAGGCCTCAAAGTTAGATGGTTTTCTCTTATGGAATTTTTTCTTGGTTTTAGCACTTTTTGAAAAAGAAGGTTTGGGATGTGGTAAATGTTCAACACAGTCAACAATAATATCCACCACAATGATAAACAACAACAAATTAGTCGCTTAGTTGTATGATTAGATACAATATGAAAAAGTTGTGTCTTAATTTCTTGTATATATAAGGACTAATAGGTTTCAATAAATTCTTTAAACATAATACTAGGCTTAGAAATTTAAAGATTAATTTTACATCCTTCAAATATTTATATATTGATTTAAATGACTTTTAAAATTTTGCAATATTTTATTTTTAATAGTCATAGTCATCTTGATACCAAAAATAATGTTTATTGACATATTTTTATTGAAATATCATAAAATTAAAAAAGACAGATTATTCCATAAACTATACAGTAAAGTTTCTTTTAATAAAAATATTATATGTCAAAATATATTTTTTTATTATTATTAACTTGTTTGAATGATGGCTATTTATTTGAATAGTAATAATAAAAACCAACTTATTTTAAAACAGTTTATAAAACTCAAAGTCTCACAATTCTTAGACATTTTCCCAGTAGCTTGTATGTCTCAAAGTAGCTTTTCCCTTCTAGGTGTACCATCGTTTCTTTCTTTGCCTTATGTGAACTTAAAGTCTCACTTCAAAATCTTTTTCCTATCTCCGTTCATCAAATTATACATTAAAATCTTAAAAAGGAAGGTCGAGAAGGGTTCAACAAGCTAAGATTCAAATTAACTGACGTTTGATGTAATTATCACCCAATTTATATGTTTGACAATATAAAATCAGAAACAAAACAGTTACTTACAGACAAGAGAGATGGACAAATTTAAATCAACAGTAATGGAAATAAATATTTGAAACCTGTTAACGAGAGAAGTTGACTTCTGAATATTCCATTCTCCGTAGAATTGTTTCTGAAAACAAACCATTGCTCAAAATATGTCGAACTTATTGGATAATTTAATTGGCTAGATAACAATTCAGGAATTATTAGAACAAAAACAATAGCTGAATCAAAGATATGGATACATAATTCAATTGGGCTTCCGACAGTTCTTCCTTACTTGTCCACTGCTACCAGTGAGAGGGCTTATGTTTCCCATATTCACCATGGCAGCTGCAAAATCAGCGAAGAAGGTAGTTTGGTTGTTAGCATACGTAGTAACCTGAGAATCAGCAGATCCTCCATTAAAAAGCTCTTGGTCGGAATGGAGAAGTCCTTTCTGGCTCATCAGATTCATGTAGTAATCGCTGTCAAAGGTAGTGGGAGTTTGTAAATCTAAGGGTGACAAATTGTTGTCTCCACCACTGAAAGGGCAGTTAGCCTGCACAGAACTGGCGAATGTGCTGTTGATGTTCGTTTCATTATATATGTGCGTTCTGAAAACGGTACACCGAGCTTGACCAATTGTATGACCACCTTAACATCATTGAACAATCAAACCCATAAAAAATAAATAGACATTGATCTCAGAATTTGGAATTTTCTAACCGATTATCAAAATTACCTGAAAGGGCAATCATGTCCCTGGTAGAAAGACCCTGAGCACTGAATGCTGAGATGAGTCCGCTGAGGTTCAATGTGGGAGCCGGAATATTGTTGTTTGCCATGCTTAGGTTTGCAGTTAACGAGTCCCTTCTCCCCAGCTGCACTGTCCATGTTGGCCCTCCCAACTGCCATTTTTAAACAACATTCTCTCTCTTTAATTATTCCCCCTCTGATAATTACAATACAAATACAGGGTTCTCTAAGACAAGAGTACTTACCGCGACAACAGAATCACGAGCAGCAATAGCGAGAATGTCTGCACAAGACACAACTCCACTGCAGATTGCTTCGACTTGGGATTTTATGGTATCGATCACGTCGAATCCTCTTACAGAATTGTTGTTTGGACCAGCGGTTTTTTCTCCGGTTATGTTCACCGAGTCGTCCAACAGTATCGAACCGTCGCACCCCTGCAAAAGCAAATTACCATTTTAAAAGAGCGAGAAGATGAACGTCGAAGTAAGTGGAGTATAGGATAGTTGAAAATGTTACGTTAACAAAGCAGTCGTGAAAGTGAAGACGGAGCAAGGATGCACCCATCCTTGATTCATTGGCGATTGCTTGATTCACCACCGCTTGAACTGTCGAGGATATATTGGGACACGTACTGTCATAAAACGTCGAATTGAGCTGCCCGTTCACTTTACTCAAACCTAACAAAAGCAACGGAATACATGCAATAAGGCTAACTGCCCTCATCGTTGCTTCCTCTGCACTTCAATACATAAACGGCACAAATTAAATTTCTAAGTCGGCAATGAAGACATCGGCGGAAGAGCTGGCTTGTTATAGTTGCTGAAGTGGTTAACACATCATTTTCTCTGCGCTCATCATTGACAGTGATTGATAGTAACCGGCGAGCTTTGGCCCTCGCTTCATTGGACTAATTCCACAGGGCAGGTAACAAGATTCCAAATGTGGCGGTCCAGACGTCTCCACCGCTATCCATAGCATGCATGGACTATGGAATAATGTCAATCCATTACAGTCAGGGTTGTCATAATGAAGATTTCGTAGAATTTTTAGAAAGCAAAAACAAGGCTCGTTATTTTATGGTTCAATTACGCTGTACAGCAAATATATTTCTCTGCATATTTTCAGCAATATCTGTCTATCCGGCATATTGAAATTCGATACGTTTTAACGCTTTTAATTTCAACTAATTAATGTTTAGGGTGAAATATCTATACAATATGCTGGATAGACAACACGCGTGTTCCCTATTTGTTGCCATGGAGTGCGGATCATCTATGAGGAAGGTAACGAACGCCCGCATGTGGCAGGAGGCCGACTATAGAAACGTTTCTTTCAATCCAGTCTCCATAAACGTAGACCATTACAATATATTTTAATAATAAAAATATTTTCTATTATTTTAAATTAAAGATAGGAAGACGTCGTCCATTGAAAAGGAGAAAAGGAATTTAGTAATTTTTTAAAGGAAGATATTTTTTTAAAATGAATAGTGTTTGTATTATCATTTATAAAGTAAAATGATATATATTTAAAAAAAGGTGGATGAAAAAAGTCAACATTCTTAAAATCTAAATGGGTCACTAGTTTGAAGTAAGATAACAAAAAGCATAAAACAAACTAATAAGTGACTAGATCACAAGTAGAAGGAGGTTGAGGGGATCATGATCATTTGACTTGCCCCATATATCAGTAAGGTTTTACATAATCACATGAGGGTCCCATCCATTATTGCCATTATCAACATTTTCCTCTTGAGTTCCTTCACTAACCACTTGACCAAGAGAAATAGCAAGAGTGAAATGAGGAAATTTGCTAGAGCTAGGCTAGAAAGAATTTCCTCCACCAGTAGGTTATGACCAACCCCACTAAGCGTGACCCCTTCTCATCAGAGGAGGATAACTTTGAGAGTGAGTCTCTTGATGGCCAAGAGCACAATAGTTAAGTCCACAATAATGATAGGTTAAAGAGGAGATTGGCCTCAAGAGGAGTTGGGAATCAAAGGTACTTTAAAAACAACACAAGGGGCATTACCACAATGATCCAATAGAACCTATAAGTGAGCCACCATAATTGCAAATTTATATACTTGTACTTGAATATGTAATAAAACATTAGAACAAATCATAGTTTTAGCATAAATTGAAACTATTAATTAATTTAGAATAGTTTGAAAATCATAAAATTTCTATTTTTTCATATACTTAATAGAATCTCCACCTTGAAAGAATGTCATATCTAATTGAATTTGTGAGGGATGTAAGAACAATCCTCTAACAAAACCATATAACAAGAAAAAGGATCAAGTTTGAATAGCTTGAAGAAGTCATCCATCTAGATCCAAACATCCTGAACTCCAAGACAAAATTGAAAGAGATGTTTGAGAAACTCTTGATGTCCACAAAAAAGACATCAAGGATCATAAAATCCTAAATGGGATCTTGTAGAACTATTTGGGAGGCCTTAAAAAATATGACACCAAGAAAAATGAGCTAGTTTAAGCACCAATAATGCCCACCATATGATATGAAACCTATGTTGCCAAATTGGAACTGGTGATTGCAAATTTCACCATTGATTCAAGGTGGACACCATGGGAAAATGAGGAAAAATCCAATTATACCTTTCGTGAGGGTTATACTTTTGAAATGTAGTGTTTAGATATTGTTTTCAATCTTTCCACCAAGGTTTGTTGGATCTAATACCATTTTTATGAACCATATCAACCAAGATGGATTCTATAATTGTATCAAAAATTTACAATCTTGATTCAAAATATAAATTCACCCTTGACTTAAATCTAAGAAAAGAGATTCCTAGTAATTCTAGATTAAATATCTAGAGGTGTTTTGATCCTAGATTTAAAAAATCTTATTGTACAAATCCAAGGATTCTTTGCAAGAGGGTGATTCTACCACTAAAAAATAATGTGCCATACTATTTTTTTAGTTCATAGAAATACTAGTACAAAAACCATTTAAATCATTCCAAAGAAGAAAAATCTTCATTGCTTCTCAAGCTCACCAAATATTTTTTATCAAAAAATTTCCTAGAATTTGAACAACATATTTCATAATAAGAATGCTATTAATATAAATCCCCTTCCAATTTTTTCATATTTCATAATAAGAATGCTATTAATATAAATCCCCTTCCAATTTTTTCACCCAACCAATTGACTAGAAGAAATAAAATTCCTCACAAAAGCTTTTCAAGAGTCATTATCATCAAGAGTATGAATGATCAATTTAATGCATAGAGCCAAACCTTGGTATTTTGTGTAGATTAATCCTAACCCTCTTGATTAATGGGAAGATAAAAAACTTCTATGCCACACAATAGAAACCTTGAAGATTTCTGAAAAGGATGAAAGAAAATAATAATGAAGCTTCTCTCATTTAAAATAAAAATATAAAGAGAACCCATCAAGAAGAGTAGTAGGCATGAGTAGCTAAAAGAATATTGGAACAAATATAGAATTTTCTAGGTACATATAAAGGTTTAGTAACCTAATAAGCCAATATTTATCTAATTATAAGATAAATAACTTGTCATAAAGACGCTAAAGATTCCTAAAGGGGAAAAGGGATGTCCAAAATATATGAAAATTCTATCATGCTTAATCCACCTCTATACAAAATAATTGATTTCTATAACATTGAGTCTCTAGCCATTGAATATCAAAACTTGAATCCTTGCAAAAAACATCCAAAATTTGAAGAGTCTAATTTATGTTATTTTACTTTTCTAAAAGAGAGAAAAAAATCATTAGAAAACTAACCATAAAAATGCTAAACTAAGGAATTATGTAAATAAATAAATTTAACTATCCCCTTAAGAATAGACTAAGCTAGATAGTAACAAAGCCCTTTAGCAACAAGCACATACAAAGTTGGAGCTAAAGAGTCCATCACACTAGATTGCTAGCTATTGATAGTAAGAAAAGTAGAGGCATATAAATAGAGCATTCAAATAAATTGAGTGAGTCGAGGTCCAAATCCTAAGGCGTGCAATATTTCCAAGATAAAATGCCTCTTAATACAATCATAAGATTTAGTAAAATTAATTTTGGTGAAAAGATTCTATTGATAATATCGTTTGAACCATTCTATGCTTTCCCAATTTGCAATGATATTATCCTATATAATATTATATTATATATATATATATATATATGGGTATGTACAGGATCATCATGGAAAAAACAAGCCCTTAAGTGGAAAAAAATTCAAAAAAATCAAAGTTAGGAAACTTGACATAAAAATTTCAATATGTTATCTATATTATTTCAAAAATATGTATAAGAATAGAATATGTAGAAAATTGAATGTAGTTTCTAAACTACTAGGTTTGTTTTAAAAATAAAAATCTATTTGATGAAAATTTGAAATTTCAATGTAGTAGTACTTAAATTTTAGGGAAAAAATAAGAAGTAGGTGTCTGATGACCACCTAACCACAATAAAATAATAATATTTTTTTATAAGATTTTAGATATAAGTAGATGACTCATGTCTCATGTGACACATATTTTTTGTAATTCTTTTCCAAGTAAATAATTAATTACGATTTTTTTATTACAACTTTTAAAAATATAAAAAATCATATGTCTAACACCTTAACTTGGTCAAAACTTCATAAAATTCAATTTTTCTTTCTTTTAATCCATAATAGTATTGAAATAGAATGTGATGCATGTTTTGATTAAAATGTGATCTTGTTTGAAATCTATAGATATTTTTCAATCAGCATATCAATCAGGACTTTAGTTGTAATTCAAATAGAAAATGAATAATAATTACTTATTATATTTAAAGTAAAGCATAATTTATATTGGTGGAAAGCTAAGAATCTCCTTTAAAACCCTTTTCATTTTATCAATTTTGGGTTAAAAAGAAGTCATCAACCACATACCCATCATATTGCCACTTTTTGGCCCATCGCGACTCTACATACCATATATATATATATATGATAAAACTAGTCTATTGAGGAAACACAATTTGTGGAAGGAGAGGGTATGAATTAAATATTTTATTTATTAATAACCCTTTGTAAGGAATTAGATTGATATGATTAAAGATAAACCCTATGCAAATCCTCAACACATATACAATGAGTTTTATTAAATTCATAGGGAAAGTCATCCCACCTGATGAGCCTAAAATATGCTCATAATTTGATGTTATGATAAACTTTTAAATGACTTCATTTTTGCTATTTCATGGCTGTTTAAACTTTGTTGAAACCTTTTATGGGGATATCCTGTAGCAAGACACTTTTATATTCCGCAGCCTATTGTGTTGACTTGATTGCATTTATTGCCCTGTTGACTCCTGAAAATGGCTGGTATATCGTATACAGTTTTTGAATGGTGAAGTAGATTTGAAATGTGTGATTAATGAATAGATATCATGTATGTACCATATGCCTTTTCTGCGCGTCTGTTACCTTTTATTTTTCAGGTTGTTGAAGAATGATCGAGTCAAGCGCAGCCGATCTCGGCCTTGCAGTAAAGCCCATTTCCTGCACGACTTTGAGGAAGCTCCGCCAAAGACTCTTTGACCGAAACCGATTTGGAAAGATTTTTTAATGGAAAGTCAATCTGGAGAGAGTGGAGCACTAGATTCTCTCTGAATCGGGTTGAACACATAAATTCATTTCTGAAGTTTGTTCCTTGATTTAGGGATATACTTTACTTCCACGTCTTTCTTTGATGAAGTTAGTTGTTCTTTTAATTTAAAAATAAGATACTCCTCCTGTGCGAGGTAGTGGTAGAAGATGAATAGAATGAGTAATAGATGATTTTTTAGGTAAGATAGAAACAAAGTAGCAGAGATCATGTAAGAATCAGTATGATAATGAAAGACAAAATCTATTTGACCAGAAGCGGAGTTTGTTGTTAGTTTTCACACCAACAAGACAATGTATTTCATTCTGTTTTCATGAATAAAGATCGATGAAGTTCGAGTTCAGCATCGGTAATCGTAGATGCTTGCTAAGGGGCCCACTTAGTAAAAGTTAATTAGTTAGATGTTCTTTTCTGGATATCCAGTTAGCTTTCATCTTTTGAAGTTTTTTAAACTCAGTCTTACATTCCCGCAGCATAGAGAGTCCATCCCTGTGACTGTTCCTGCAGATAAGGCCAGTTCATGGTTTGTGCTTCAGTCGTAGCTGTTACAGTTTCTATTTTAATCAAGCATAGTTGAGTTAAAGAATTCTGCATTACCATTCTATAGCTTAGATAGAATTTCTTTCCAGTATGTATTTTTGCTAAGATTTGACCAAAACAAATTCCTAGTGCATATATTTTGCTGCACCATTTAAAGTCTACATCCCCTGGTTTGACAAGTAAATGAACATCCACAGAAAGATATTAGTCACCTGTCAGAATGTCCAATTCCAGGAAAGTTTCACTGTGATATTCATATCCTTTTGTGAGTGCGAGCCATTTTTGGTGCCGTTGCCGGGGATGGTGTCTAACTAGGAGTCTGACAAAGTCATTTTCAGCATTAGTTTAGTCTGTTAGTCAAAAATTTTCAAAATCTTTCAAGCCATTACTCACCATATTGCATGCATAGAAGAAGAAGAGACGCACTGGGAAGGTTCCTCCCTGAAAATCTGTTTATTGAACTACCATTTGACCCAGCTGATAACGAACCTGAGGAAAATCCATTTGCTCTACTATTCCAGCACCCAGACATGGCAAATAATCCACCTAATAATCCACCTCCTGCATTTGAGTTTCCCATTGTTCCCCAACAAGATATTGATAATCTTAAAAACATCCCCTCTTCCTTGCTTCCAAAGTTTTATGGCCTGGTCACAGAAGACCTAGAAACCTTTCTGTTTGAATTTGATGTCCTTTGTCACAGTTATGACTACAACACTGACGCTCATAAACTGAAGCTATTTCCTTCCACTTTGAAGGAGGGAGCTCTCAGATGGTTCATGAGTCTGGGAAGAGCCGTTGTAAATAGTTGGGCAGCCATGCAGACAAAATTCCTTGAAAAATATAAGGAATATTGTAAGAGTGCCAACAAAGGTGATGACATTCTGAATTCAGCAGAAGGAGGATGAAAGTCTGGAAGATTATATTTCAAGGTTTTTGTTTTCATTAAAAAGGAACTCAAACCATACTCTTAACGAGGACTCTCAGAAACTACTCTTTCTAAGGGGAATCAGTGATGCCTGTATTGACGCCCTAGACCTAATGGGAGGAGGTGATATAACTCAACTGCCTTGGGATGATATACAGAAGATATGCCTTAACTACTCTCGAGCAATAGTTAAGAAAGGTCGAGGTCATCATGCTTCAGTGGAGAAGTCTTCTTCTGGTGGAGTTTCCCGAATGGAGATCACAAATCTGCTATCTGATTTCAAGTAGGACATCATTAATAATATAGCTACACAATTCGACACTATATAAGCTCAGAAAAAACATGCAGAAGCTGAGGTAGCTTTGGCTGAGTTCTGTCCCTACAGTAGACAAAAGAAGCGTAATTACAGATGCAAGATGGTGGCTAATCTAGAAGCCAGACAATTGCCTACTGATTTCAAACCAGTGGAAGGTGATGATGATCAAGTGTTCTTTATTGCACAAAGGAGACCATGGGCTCAAAGGGAAGGTATGCCTCAAGACCCTTTAACTTTTGGTAACCCCTATTCTAGCTATAATAACCAATGGCAACAAGCATATGGACACCACCACCATGGAATCCGCCTCAACCAAGTTGGTCTAATTATCAAACCCCACAGTGGCAATCTCCTCAAGGAGGTTGACAGTAGCCACAAGGTCAATGGACCCCACCTTCAGGAAATTGGCAACAAAATCCTCAATGGAGAGGTCCTCAACAATGGCAAAACCAGTCTCCTGGCTTCTTGCAGCCTCCACAGCCACAACAACAGGCCCTTATGCTGCCTCCTACAACAACTACCATAAATCCTAGACCTCCAAAGCAAACGCCTATGCCTACCCAGCTGTTGCCTAATCCCAATAATAAGCAACAGCAGCAGCCTCAATAGCCTGTGTATATTTCTGAAGCCAACCAATATCAAGCTTATGCCTTAAATGTTAATGACATCCATCTGAGGTCTGTAACTACTTTACTTTGTCCCAAACCACCTCTGATTACAGAAATATCTGATTCACCCCTTGAAGAATCTAATGCACCTACTGTTTCCACTGAGCACATACCTATACCCGATACAGTTTCTATGGAACCTGTTCTGCAGAGACAAGATAAACCACCTTTTCCTCAGAGGTTACAAAGTACTGAATCTAAACTCATGGAAGAACCCACTTTTGATATTCTAGATCAGCTCAAAAATGTGCAAATTCAAATCCCTTTGTTTCAGGCTATTAAAGATGTTCCTATTTTTGGAAAAGCTATTAAAGAATCCTTTTTGAAGAAGCCTGGAGGAAAGAAAAAGGATCCCCAAAAAATTCATGTCTTAGGGAAATTCGCTGATATAATGTTGGGAAATGTAGTCATTCCAAAGTTAATTTTTTCTGGAAGCCCTGTAGTACAGATACATATAAATGACCAAGTTGTAAAAAATGTTTTGATTGATTTAGGAGCTGCCATTAATGTAATGACAAAGCATACTATGGACTCCTTGAATATTTCAAACATTAGGTCTACACCCATAGTTCTGCAGCTTCCAGATAGCTCCACAGTCAAACCTGATGGGATGATAGAAGATGTAATTGTCACTCTTGAATCTTGGGAGTATCCTGCTGATTTTACAATATTATCAGTTAAGGCAACTTTAGGAGGGTATCCAGTTATCCTTGGTAGGCCATGGTTAGCAACTGCTGATGCTTTTATAGGATGCCGTTCTGGAGATATGACCATTTCTGATGGGCAGTCCACAAAGAAATTGGCTTTGTATCTGCCTGCTAAACCTCAACCAGATTTGTCCCAACCTGTTTGGCCAGATGTGGGAGAAGAAACTGAAGAAGCCAATTCTTTGGCTCAATTGATGATGTTTCAAAATGATCCATTCTCTCAACTTCAAAGTGAATATGCTTTGCTTTTTCAAATTCTGCAATTCAATCTTCATGCAGATAGTTTATCTGATCCAAGTGACAGTCAGCATCAATGTTTCCTGCAGCAGCTAGATTCTGAGAGTTCATTGCCTAAACTTTCGACAATTTTTCATAACTTGCTTCCACAAGAGGTACAAATATTACCTGTTGATTCTATGAGTAATCTCATTAAGTAGATAGAATTGTCTCCAGATCATTATTTGAATGTTAATAGTAAGTTGTCTCAGTCTCCAAAGGATGACTTATTAAAAATGCTACAAGAACAGCATAAAGCTTTTGCATGGAAATATGGGGACATGCAGGGAATAGATCTTCGAGTATGTACTCATAGGATATATATCAAAGAAGATTGTTCACCAGTTAGACAACCTCAGACAAGAGTAAATCTAGCACTTAGAGAAATAGTGAAAAATGAACTTCAAAAGTTGCTTGATGCTGGTTTTATTTACCCAATTTCTGACAGCCAATGGGTTTCTCCTTTAGTCATTGTCCCCAAGAAAGGAGGAAAATGGAGAGTATGTGTAGATTACAGAGAGTTGAACAATGCCACTAAGAAAGATCATTTTTCATTACGTTTTGTAGACCAAGTATTAGATTCTCTATCTAGTAAAAAATATTTTTCCTTCTTAGATGGTTACAGTGGGTATAATCAAATAAAAATTGCCCCTGAAGATCAAGACAAGACCACTTTTACCTGTCCATGGGGAACATTTGCTTATTCGGTCTTGCCTTTTGGCTTATGCAATGCACCAGCAACATTTCAAAGAGCAGTAATTAGTATATTTGCTGATATATCTCATGAATGTATGGAGATTTATATGGATGATTTCACTACATATGGAGTCACATTTGAAGAAGCATTGGTGAATTTAGAAAAAGTATTAAAAAGGTGTAGAGAGCAAAATTTGTCTCTAAACAGTGAAAAGTGCTTTCTAATGATGGAAGAAGGTATTGTTCTAGGTCATCATATTTCAAAGAATGGAATTCAGGTTGACCCTACTAAAATTGAAGTTATTCAGAATTTACAAACTCCTGCAAAATAAAAAGATGTTAGAAGTTTTTTTGGTCATGCAGGGTATTATAGAAGGTTTATAAAAGACTTTAGTAAAATTGCCAGTCCACTTTATGCTTTGTTAACAAAGGATTCCCAATTTGAGTGGACCGAGGCCTGCGAAAAATCCTTCTTGCAGCTAAAGGACTTACTTACCAAAGCCCCTGTTCTTCAAGGTCCAAAATGGAACCTGTCTTTTTACATACATGCTGATGCGTCTGATTTTGGTATAGGAGTAGTTTTAAGTCAAAAAGAAAATTCAATTGAGCATTCTATCTACTTTATCAGCAAAAACCTTCAAGGTCCTGAGCTCAACTATACTGTTACAGAAAAGGAATTACTTGCAGTAGTATATGCTTTGAATAAATTCAAGCATTATGTCACAGGTTATCAGATATTTGTCCACACTGACCATGCAGCAATCAAGTACCTGATGAACAAACCTGCCATTTCTGGTAGATTGGCACGATGGCTCTTATTGTTACAAGAATTTGATATCATAATTATTGACAAACCAGGAAGAGCTAATGTTGTAGCTGACTTTTTATCAAGACTTCAATCAGCTGCATCTGAGGAACAAGAGATCATTGATGATAGATTTCCAGATGAACACTTGTTTTCCATTGCTGCACATACACCCTGGTATGCAGATATTGCTAATTATTTGGCAGCAAACAGAATACCAGCTCATTTTTCCCCAAAAGAAAAAAGTTGTTGACAGAGAAAAGTTTCAACTTTACCTGGATTGCCAATTGTCTATTTTATACTGGCCCTGATCAAGTAATGCGAAGATGTGTAAGAGAAGATGAGACTTATGATATATTGCATGCCTGCCATGATGAACCATGTGGAGGGCATTTTGCAGCAAAAAAAATAGCAATGAAAGTCCTTACAATAGGGTATTACTGGCCAACATTACACAAGGATGTTGTGGCCTATACAAGGAAGTGTGACAGATGCCAGTGTATGGGAAGACCAACTAAGTCAGATGAAATGCCACTATATCCGCAGGTAATAGTCACCCCTTTTGATAAATGGGGGATGGATTTTGTGGGGCCAATTGATCCGCCATCAAATGAAAAGTCATATATTCTAGTTTGCACGGATTATGTCACAAAATGGGTCGAGGTAAAAGTGATGACTAATGCCCGAGATAACAAAGTTGCTGAATTTTTGTATGAACAAATTTTCACCAGATTTGGAGTCTCCAGAGAGCTTGTAACTGATCAAGGAGCTCAGTTTACGTCAAATCTGATCATTGCACTTATGAATGACTATAAGATCAAACACAGGAAGTCTAGCCCCTATCATCGTCAAGCCAATGGTCAGGCAGAGGTAACAAATAGAGAAATTGAAGTGATCCTCACAAAGACAGTGTAGATTCATAAGAAAGACTGGAGTAATAGACTTCCTGAAGTAGTTTGGGCTTACAAAACTACATGGAAAACAACAACTGGGTTTACACCTTTTGAGTTGCTCTATGGGAAAACAGCTATGTTACCCATTGAATTTGAACATAAAACTTTGAGGACAGCTCTTGAACTCAACATAGACTTATCCGAAGCACAGAAGGACCATCTCCTGCAGCTAAATGCTTTGGACGAAATGAGAAAAGCCACCCTACAGCATACAGAAGTAATCCAACA
Source organism: Sequoia sempervirens (assembly GCA_007258455.2). Lineage (NCBI taxonomy): Eukaryota > Viridiplantae > Streptophyta > Pinopsida > Cupressales > Cupressaceae > Sequoia > Sequoia sempervirens. The sequence continues at coordinate 454,932,744 of VDFB02281492.1, read as the reverse complement.
GCAGAGAAAGAGATGGCATGATCAGCACATCAAAACCAGAATTTTTTTTGCTGGAGATTGGGCTTTGTTATATGATTCCAGGTACCAAGAAAACTAGGGTAAACTCACAACATGCTGGCTTGGGACCTATGAGGTTGAAAATGTGTTTGCCAACAGAGCTGTGCAGCTGGTCACAATTGATCCAGTCCGTTTCAAATTGCTCGTCAATGGCCACCGACTCCGACTGTACCATAAGCCAGTTTCCAAGGAAGACTTCATGAAGCAGTTCATTCAGGTTCCTCCCGCTACTCTTCCTGCAGCTGAAGGCTCTAGCCTTTCTCCTGCAGCGTTCCCGTAATTTTCAAAAAGCATGCCAATAATAAAGGTTTTCTTTTTAAGAAAACCCTTTTCTCCATTTTCATTTATCGCCCCCACCTCACTTCTTTATCTTCTATCCATCCATCCCATCCATCCATTTCATTCGTACATTTCATCCGCCCATGTCACCCATCCACTTCAACCGTCTACATCAACCTTAATTAAGATATCTTTCTAATTTGTCAATTCACACATCGCCGTCATCTTTCTTCACACATACGTGCAATTACTAAAGGTACGCCATATCTTTTCTTATCACATATTTGATTTATTTCATTCTATTCAATTACTCTTATGTATGTACCGGTCATTATCACCCGAATCTCTACCTATTTTTTAGTACATGTGAGGACACATGTCATCTTTTAAGTAGGGGGCGGGGTAATCCATCGTTTGAAGCCTGTCTTTTCGCCGCTGCCATAACTACAAAATAATCTTTCTTTAATATATTTCTGGTACTTTTCAAACATGATTGCATGACCTTCTTTAATGCATCTTTTTCTTGCAAACTACGATTAAGACTACTTGTTTAAAAAAGTTTATTTTTGGAAAAAAAAAGAAATGTGGCGGCCTGACAGAGAAAAACCAGAGCAGAAAAGGGAATAAAAAATTTGAATCTTTAGCAAGAAATTAAGTTCAGCTAGAAAAAATGCAATATGGGTGGTCAGTTGGTACGACATGAGCCTGTAGCTCATGAATTGTTGTTTCAAAACCCGCAGACAGTCCAAGCATTTAGCCTCTGTGGATGGTTAAATTATTTTCTGAGTTTAAATGATTTTTATGAGGAGGCTGCGACAGAATTTTTGAGAACACTTTCTGAAGGGGAAGCCACCGTATGGGGTCTAACAGTTGTTGCAACCGAAGACAGAATTGTTGAGGTAACCGGGCTCCCAGCCATTGGAGAAAACTTTTCTTCAGATGCTACAGCTGCAAGGGCTAAATTTTCGATGCCTGCTGATGGACCTTTGGACATCTCCAAGCAAGGATGCAAGCGAGTGTCACTGCCTCTTCCATATTCAGAGTATGCCACTTATATAATGAGGTATTTAACCTGTGAAGGTTGTTTTTCCTATCTGCATTCGCATCATTTTAAATTATTAAGCCATATAAGGCATGGGTTGGTTGTGAATGTTCCAAATTTCTTGTTAAATTTTTTAGAGCAAAGTGCCCATGGAACTCAACAAGGGAAAGATAACTCTGTCACTCATCATGGCCTTATTAAATTGCTTATTGAGCGCTCTTTGAGAGAAATTTCACCTCTCTCCTGGCAACAATTTGTTGCCCAAAAGAGTTTACAACCTCCACAACCCCCTAGGGTAATTACCCCATGACCTCAAAGAAAGAAGAAAGAAATTGTATCTACTAGTGGAACAGGGCAAGAGTCATCTACTCCTATAGCACCCGATCCTATAGCTATCACAGCTGAATCCTCTGCTAGGGTACAAACTAGGTCTGCCGCTAGGAGGGAGAAAGGAAAATCAAAGGCAGAAGGGTCCCCAGAATCTGACCCTCGTTCTCAGAAAAGGTAATGCTCCTCTCTTGTAGCACCTTCCCCTACAGCAGTTTCTCCTATAGCAACAGCTGTTGATATTACCAGTTCACCATCATCCTCTGGTAGGGCAGAGCCCCCTGAACAAACAAGAAAATGAAAACCTACCAGAACACCTCCTGTAGCCACATCAATACCAAGAAGGGTTTCCACAAGGAAATAATTTAGGACCTCCCCTGTTTCACCGAAACCTGGGGTAATTGTAATTTCAGAAGGGTCTATTGAATCTGAATTTAATGTTTCTCGAAATGAATCTAAGAATGCTGCTCAGAGTTCGGTCGTTCCTGAAGAGGAACAAGTAGAGACAAAAGAAGCAGGGCATAATGGGCACAAGTTGCCAAGTCTTGATGATCTGGTTAATGCTACTATACAATTCTCGGAGGAAGCACAAACTTCTTCATCGCAGCAACAAGAAGAATTTATCCTGCAGCAAGAACAAGAACAGGTTGAACAAATAAATGTGCCTAATGAAGTTGTATTTCATCCTGCAATGTGTAAAGCCATTGTTGTGTATAGGAGGACCTTTTTAATTGAATTTCTGGAATTTGTTAAAAATAATTGGGAAACAGTTACACTGCAAACTATGACCTTTCGACACATTGCCCAGACTGATATGCAACAAAGTCTGTGGCAAATAGAAAAGAAGAAATTGAAAAAGAAAATTGAAAATCAGAAACAGAAAATTGCTGAATTGAAAGCAAAAATGGACGAAATGCTAAAGGTAACTGGTCAAATTATGGAATGCAGACCGCCACCCAGAGTTTATGCTCTGTGCCTCAAAAAATAGTTTTTATGGTTTCAATTGATGAGAATTTCCAGAAACCAAGACCCCATAATTCATTCCGCCAAAGAGTTTTATGAAGCATATCAAGCAGCCCCTAACTGGTTAAGGAATTCTCTGTGTGAATTCTATTTGCATGGATTTTTAATACCACTTGAAACAGAATGGAATCCTCTTCCATACATTGGTGATATTCATTTGAGAGTATTCATGTCATGGGCAGCAAATAAGGTGAATTATAGCAGACAGTGGGAAACGTATGAGGAAATTGAGAAAATCGAGCCTGTCCCATTACGCTCTCAAAGTTCAAACCCACATGCAATGCTGAAAGATTGGTTTGCATTGACATATGGTATTAATAATGTTTCAGCCAGAGCAAAAATATTTGACATCAGAAAGCAAGTATATGATGAATTCCAGGCACAACAATATTCATTTTGGAGATTAGCATATACCAGAACTGAGAAAAGATGGGAAAAATTGACTGTTGGGTTAAGAAAGTCAGAACCACATGGTCCCCTCAACTTTACAGCTGCACTCAAACGAACCAGCAGATATATTCAATTGGGACTTCAAACAAGATTTGAATTGTGGCTGCCACTGACATTCAGACCCCCTGTGCTAATGTGGCCCCTGTATCCTCATCAGGCTACAAATCTTAACAGTGAATTAGAAGACCGCAGATATGAAAGGTGTTGGGATTTCAGAGGATTCTATTACAGGTTTGGACATCCATTCGAGTCATGCAGCCACTACTGACTTCAGAGAAACCACCAGGAAAGTTAATGCTGGAGGACCAGCATTGGGCTAAGTAGGGGGCAGTGATGAGCCTAAAATATGCTCATAATTTGATGTTATGATAAACTTTTAAATGACTTCATTTTTGCTATTTCATGGTTGTTTAAACTTTGTTGAAACCTTTTATGGGGATATCCTGTAGCAAGACACTTTTATATTCCTGCAGCCTATTGTGTTGACTTGATTGCATTTATTGCCCTGTTGACTCCCAAAAATGGCTGGTATATCGTATACAGTTTTTGAATGGTGAAGTAGATTTGAAATGTGTGATTAATGAATAGATATCATGTATGTACCATATGCCTTTTCTTGCGCGTCTGTTACCTTTTGTTTCACAGGTTGTTGAAGAATGATCGAGTCAAGCGCAGCCGATCTCGGCCTTGCAGTAAAGCCCATTTCCTGCACGACTTTGAGGAAGCTCCGCCAAAGACTCTTTGACCGAAACCGATTTGGAAAGATTTTTTAATGGAAAGTCAATCTGGAGAGAGTGGAGCGCTAGATTCTCTCTGAATCGGGTTGAACACATAAATTCATTTATGAAGTTTGTTCCTTGATTCAGGGATATACTTTACTTCCACGTCTTTCTTTGATGAAGTTAGTTAGTTAGTTGTTCTTTTAATTTAAAAATAAGATACTCCTCCTACGCGAGGTAGTGGTAGAAGATGAATAGAATGAGTAATAGATGATTTTTTAGGTAAGATAGAAATAGAGTAGCAGAGATCATGTAAGAATCAGTATGATAATGAAAGACAGAATCTGTTTCACCAGAAGCAGAGTTTGTTAGTTTTCACACCAACAAGACAATGTATTTCATTCTATTTTCATGAATAAAGATCGATGAAGTTCTGAGTTCAGCATCTGTGTAATCAGTAGATGCTTGCTAAGGGGCCCACTTAGTAAGTATCTGTAGTTAATTAGTTAGATGTTCTTTTATGATATCGATTAGCTTTCATCTTTTGAATTTTTTTCGCAAACTCGGTCTTAGCTGCTCCTGCAGCATAGAGAGTCCATCCCTATGACTGTTCCTGCAGCATAAGGCCAGTTCATGGTTTGTGCTTCAGTCGTAGCTATTACAGTTTCTATTTTAATCAAGCATAGTTGAGTTAAAGAATTCTGCATTACCATTCTGTAGCTTAGATAGAATTTCTTTCCAGTATGTATTTTTGCTAAGATTTGACCAAAACAAATTCCTAGTGCATATATTTTTCTGCGCCATTTAAAGTCTACGTCCCCTAGTTTGACAAGTAAATGAACGTCCACAAAAATATATTAATCACCTGTCGAAATGTCCAATTCCCAGGAAAGTTTCACTGTGATATTCATATCCTTTTGTGAGTGCGAGCCACCACCTAGATGGTTTATCATTTCCCACAATAGAAACAGCTTTTTGAAGATTAGTAATGGGTAAAATTTAATCACAAAAGATCTCTAATAGGAGGAAAGATAATAAGGAAACAACTTAAGGCATTTCTATAAGAATGGTCATGTTCAAAAGAATTATCTAGATCCTTCAATACCTACTCATAACATTTGACAAAGGCCTGGAGCATATGTAGAAGATCCTTAAGAATAGACTACTCATCTTTGATCTATTAACACTTTCAAAAGTATGGAAAGCTCGAAGTATTTTAAATAATATTTAGAAGCTCAATCACCTATTTTTATCCAATTTAATCTAGCTTTGATTTGATCACCTCTAATGGAGTGGTTATTATCAATTTACTTTTGATGACATAGCTCAACCTCCCTGCCCTACAAAGTAGGATGGAAAGGATCACCTTGAAGAGTAGTAGTAGCCTATTGTAGATCAAAGGTTGTAGCTAGGTGAAAGTAAAAAGTTGTGTCACGCTTTCAGCCAACTTATCAACATAAGTGAATTTTAGTATTTATAACTAAAAATGAATTTTGGTCAAACATATGATCTAGTAAGATTCATTCTAGATAAGTTAAATATCTCCACAACTTTTCCAACTAAATTTTTTTGGCTGAATGCCTATGTAGCACAATTTTGAGGCCAATTTACTAAAAAACTAAAATTATTTGAAAATTTTAATGTTTCAACAACTCCTACTTATATAAATAACATTTTTTGTTAAATGTAAAAATACCATTTGGTAGATCCATAAGTGTATTTTTCAAATATATATTTATTTTAATAATTCAATTATTATTTATATTTTATTTTTAGTTTTTAATAGAAGCAGGTTATCGACACAAAAATATTAGGTTGATTACCATGTCAAGAAAAATACTAAAACTTATTAAAAAATAAAAAAAATATGATGCCCTAGATAAAATAATATTGATTAAGATAGCATAATTTGTTTTCTATTTTAGATAAATATTTAATGGAAAAGTTCACATCAAGTGGAAACAACCATGTTGTAATTCATGCATAATTAAATATTTGTTAAAAAATATATATTTATTAAAATTGCAAAAATATATATCCATGCCCTAAAGTTTCAAGTTCTAAATATACACAAAAAATTTGAAGGAAAAAAAAGAAAATTTACTATATAGAGCTTGACAACTCATATAACACCATTTTTCAACATTTTATCAGTACCTAAATTATAGAGTTAATTTATAGAAAACCATATTCAAATCATTTTTAAATTTTATCAAAAAATACAAACATAAAATATACTAAAAAATACACATTTTATTAGTTTACATCATTTCAAAATTCAAAACATATATGTGTGTTGTAGAAAAATGGCCCCTTGTCATTTTCATGGCCTTTAGGTCTTGTTTCATAGTGTTGGAACTATGTTTCTCTAATTTTATGTTGTGACATGGCTTGAACATGCTTATTTAGGTACTAAAACTCAAAGAACAATGTCTTGTGAAGGTGTTGTGAAGTTTTGTAAGTCATTTCTACATTCTTCTAGACTCTATTTATTGCAATTCACCTAAAAGTCACTTTTTCAGTCATCAACAACTCCTATTTTGAAGTGTTGTAAAGACTTGTAACAAGCTTTCACACTTTTCTAGGCACATTTTCACTATTTATCACTTTCTCATGCTTTATTTGGCCCCTTTATGCTCTCATATGCTTAATTAACTGTATTTTTGAGTATTATCATGACAAACAACATTAAATGCACCATATTTCCCAACACACATTTTTAGGTCCTAGGTGGGACCCATTCACCATGGGTGCCGAATGAGTCCCCCTTGGCCCCAAATTCAAAATATTTTAAATTTCCTTTCAAAATTTTATTCAAAAACACTTGATATTGGCCTATGATGAGGTATGAATGGGTAACTAAGGCACAAGATTGTATAAATAAGTGATTTTCACCTCATTTTACTCCTACAATTCTCCAACATTCATAGATCATATTCAAGCATTCGAGTATTTTACAACATCTTTTCAAGCACTATTCAAGCATTTTGAAGCAGCCATTGACATTACTTCAGACTTACATCATCAAGGGTTTGGTAATTTAATAGCAATTGCATGTTGTTAGTTTATCATTCCTTTCCATTTCATTATTTTATTAAAGGTTTGATTACCAAAAGTAGGGTTTGACCAAGGCAAACCTCTATTCAATAACCTTAAACCATTTTTCCCTATTGCATGTATGTTTGCAAACCTAGGTATGCATATTTGACAAGCTTTTTGGTGTTGAAGATTTTCTTACAAGTCAACTAGGTGCTTCAAGTCAACTTAAGTCTATTTCAAGCTTGGAGAAGGTTTTCTATTTGTTTCCTACATAATTGACTTTAGCAACCTGACAAGTAGTGATTCTAAGATCTAGTGTTGCAGAGTTGTCTCCTGATTTTTTAGAAACTTGGGAGAGGGCTGATTCGCCACCTATGGAGAATGAGTCCCACCTTAGGACTAAAAATTTGAATTTTGTCAAATTCTAGATTTTGACAGACATAAACTTGTTTCTGATAGTTTTTTGCTAAGAGGAGGACTAATTTGCCACCCTGGATGAATGATTCCCACTATGAAAAAATAATGATTTCAGCCAACATCCAAAACATTCTAGATTCATCATATTTTTCCCAAGTGCACTCAAATTCATCATGTTTGTTTCTGTTCTACATATTTTCTTCATTTAATTCATTGCTGCATTACATAATGTGTTTTCAAACATAGTGTTATTCTTAGTTTTACATTTGTTTTCATTCATTCAGATTAGTCAATTACATTTAGATAAATTCATTTAGGTTAGGAAACATCACGCATAACATTATTTGAATGAACCATTAGCATTTTTGCTCCTATCTCTCTCCTTTTAGGTGAAAAACCCTAAAAGAGCAAGAGTTGTCCATAGGAGCCAAAAATCAATGGTTCATTTTGGTGAACTCGACTTTTAGAGCACTTTGCATTTCTAATTTCACTTACATATTGCATCCTAGTTTACATTTTCATTAATGTTCAATTAGTACATTGTTTTGTTTTTTGCATTTTATCTTGCATTAGTGAAAGCTTCATTTAGATTTCATTTTTGCATTAAATCTCATTGAAAAAAGTAAAATCCTACATTCTACATCTTTGATTTCTCTCTGTAGAGCATTAAAATCATCTTAAATTTTTTGAAAAACACATAAAAACATCATACTAGGACTCATTCCCCACCCAGGGCGAATCAATACCTCTGCACTTGTTAAACAACATTTTTAACACTTTTCTAGCATTTGTCTACAATTTTGTTTTCTGTAGTTAGATCTTAGTTACAGTTAGTAGCATCTCTATTATTTGCATTTCAAACTCTTAGGTTAGTTTGCATTGCATTCACCCCCTCCTTTGTGGTACTTCCATGAGTGTTTGGTGCCCTATTGATAATACTTTAGTGAGAATTTCTAGATGCATGGCCTCCCATGACAACACTTTCATTGCGGACCTTGGTGTTGGTATGTGGCAACTGATCATGCTATATTGTATAGCCCATGGTATACTGTACACCCCTACTTTTTCGTGTCATCACCGAAAAATGGAAAAATCAACGAAAAAGGAAAAATCCAATTTTGTAGAACCCAAAAATCTGGAAGCTTCTAAGCTTGTTAAAAAAGGGTTCGGATGAGTGTTACAAAATGATGAAAAACGTGATTATTAGCAAGATTGTAATAGGTTTTGCACTGGATAATAAAATTATTGGATGGCTGTGGTTTGGTGGATGTAGCCCAGATTGGGTGAACCACGTTAAATTCTCTGTGTTATGATTTATTCTGTGTGCATTTTAGTTTCTCTGTTTTATTAATTAAATCTGTATTTAATTGTTAGATTTTTTCCATTTCTAACCCTAACAAGTAGTATCAGAGCGGGTTGTGTTTTTGATTATCATCTATAGGAAGGTCTCACGGTTGAGTGGGAGTCTCACAATTGAGTGGGAGTCTCACAATTGAGTGGGAGTAATGGCAAATGAGGGTAAGAAGGTTGAGAAGTTTAATGGGCAGAACTATCAGTTATGGAAGATGCAAATGGAGGACTATCTCTATCAGAAGGATTTATGGTGGCCATTGGAAGGGAAAACCAAGAAACCTGTAGCAATGTCTGATGAAGACTGGGAGATCTTGGATAGAAAAGCTCTTGGAAGTATTCATTTATGCCTGACACAATTGGTGGCGTTCAATATTACAACAGCAAAGACAACTCTAGAGTTGATGGAAACCTTGGTGAAGTTATATGAAAAGCCTTCCGCTTTGAATAAGGTATTTCTTATGAAGTGCTTATTTAATATGAAAATGGTAGAAGGTGGGTCAGTTACTGATCATTTAAATGAGTTTAATATTGTCACCAGTCAATTAACTTCTATAAAAGTAAACTTTGATGAAGAAGTTAGGGCTCTTTTGATTCTATGTTCTTTGCCTGAAAGCTAGAATAGCTTGTTAATGGCTATTAGCAATTTTGTTTTTGGTTTGAATACATTGAAATTTGATCATGTTGTTGGTGTTATTTTGAGCGAGGAAATTCATAGGAAAAGCTTAGGTGGAACATCCACATCAGGCAGTGTTTTGAATACAGAAAGTAGGGGCATAACAAAGGAGAGAGGAAACAATTTCAGAAATCATGGGAAGTCGGGAGGAAAATCAAAGGATAGAAGATCCCAATCTAGAGACAAGAGGGATTGTTGATACTATGGTAAGCTAGGTCATTTAAAGAAAGACTGTTGGTCTCAAAAAAATAAAGGAGACAGAAAGGAAGGAATTAAAGAGGAAAATGTGGTAAGTAATAAATCTGATGAGGATGCTTTGATTCTTTCCCTTGATAATGCTGATGATTCTTGGGTTTTAGATTCAGGGGCTTCATTTCATGCTACCCCCCATAGAAGTTATTTTCTTGATTATGTCCAAGGGGATTTTGGGCTAGTTTATTTAGGAGATAACGAACCCTGTCAGATTGTTGGAAAGGGAAGAATCAAGATTAAGTTGCAGAATGGGAATCATTGGCTACTACGTGAGGTAAGGCATGTTCCAAATTTAAGAAAGAAATTTAATTTCAGTAGGGCAACTAGATGATGAAGGTTGTGTTGTTACATTTAGTGATAAAAATTGGAAGGTCACAAAGGGTGCCTTAGTGGTAGAAAAAGGTGTGAAAGTAGGCACCTTATATCTTTGTACAAGTCATACTATTCCTTCTACTTTAATTGTTACGAAAAGGGTCAATGTTCGGAACAGTTGCTGCAGTTCAACAGGTAGAAGATCATACAGTTGTTGTGGACTCTAAATCAGCACTGTGGCATAATAGACTTGGGCATATGAATGCAAAAGGTATGAAATTACTTCATTCAAATAATGTTTTACCAGGTCTAAAATGTGTTAATATGGATTTCTATGAAAGTTGTGTGTATGGAAAACAAAAGAGAGTAAGTTTTCTCAAGGACGGGAAGCAAAAGAAAGATGAGAAATTGGAGCTTGTGCATACAGATGTATGGGGACCAGCTCAGGTATCTTCTCTCGGTGGCTCTTTGTATTATGTTAAATTTATTGATGATGCAACTAGGAAGGTATGGATTTATTTCCTTATGCAGAAATATGATGTATTTGAAACTTTTAAAAAATGGAGAAGCTTGGTTGAGAATGAGAGGGGTAAAAAGCTAAAATGTCTTAGATCTGATAATGGTGGTGAGTATTGCAGCATAGATTTTGAAGATTATTGTTTCTCTAATGGTATTTGTAGGCAAAAATCAGTTCAAGGACTCCACAGGAAAATGGAGTGGCTGAGCGCATGAATAGAACAATAATGGAGCATGCACGGACTATGAGATTACATACTGGGCTGCCTTTAAAAATGTGGGTAGAGACTATAAACACTGTTGTTTATTTAAGTAATAGAGGTCTCTCTAATCCTTTGGGTTGTGGTATTCTAGAGGAAGCATGGAAAGGTAAGAAGGTGGGTTATTCTTTTCTCAAAACCTTCAGTTGTGAAATATTTGCACATGTAGATTCTGAAAAGAGAACCAAGCTTGATGCAAAATCAAAGAAATGTATATTTGTTGGATATGGCATTGATGAATTTGGTTATAGGCTTTGGGATTTTGAAAATTAGAAAATTGTGAGAAGTAGGGATGTCATATTCAATGAGAAAGTTTTGTACAAAGATCTATTGCTGCAGCATGAGAAGAAAGAAAATGATTATGCAGTTTTGGATAATATTCCAAACAATGATGTTTCAGTGGTTCCTCATGTTGGGCAACAATAGCAACAACAAATACCACAAACTCCTATTAGACGATCTTCAAGGATAAGTAGACCTCTAGAAAGATTCTCTCCCTCCTTGTATACTATTTTGTTAACTAATGCTAGTGAACCAGAATATTATGATGAAGCTATGCACGTGGATACCAAGGTTCAATGGGAGCATGGAATGGAAGAAGAAATGGACTCCTTGCTGAAAAATCAGACTTAGAAATTATGCAAGTTTCTTGCAGGTAAAAGCGCTTTACCAAACAAATGGGTTTATAGGCTGAAAGAGGAGGATGGAGGTAAGAAAATATTTAAAGCCAAATTAGTTGTAAAGGGATTTCCACAGAAAAAGGGTATTGATTTTGATGAGATTTTTTCTCAAGTTGTTAAAATGACTTCTATTTGTATTGTTTTAAGTATTGTGGCTGTTGAAGATTTGCATTTAGAACAACTTGATGTTAAAACAACCTTTCTCCATGGTGATTTGGAAGAGGATATATATATGGAACAACCACAATGATTTGAGGTCAAAGGTAAGGAGAAACTAGTGTGCAAATTGAATAAAAGTTTATATGGCTTGAAGCAAGCACCTCAGAAATGGTACTTGAAATTTGATAGTTTTATGGCTAAGCAAGGCTACACTAGGTGTAATTCTGACCATTTTTTTTATTTTAAGAGGTTGGATAATGATAGTTACATTATTTTTTGTTTATATGTTGATGACGTGGATCACATACATGAGCTAAAACAACATGGATCCTTGGTATGAAAATTTGTAAAGATAGGAAAAATAGAAAATTATTTTTATCTCAGGCAAATTATGTTGAAAATGTGTTGCAGAGATTTCATATGGAGAATGCAAAAGTTGTTAGCACACCTTTGCCCAGTCATGTTAAATTGACTAAGGATATGTGTCCAAAGACACGAGAGGAGGAAGAAAAAATGTCCAAGGTACCATATGCTTCAGCTATAGGCAATTTAATGTATGCCATGGTATGCATGAGATCGGATATTACACATGCTATAGGAGTTGTTAGCAAGTATTTGAGTCATCCCGGAGTTGAGCATTGGAATGCAGTAAAATGGGTTCTAAGGTACTTAAGAGGTATATCCAATAATTGTTTATATTTTGGGGACTCTAATACTAATTTAAAAGGCTATGTTGACTTAGATTTGGCAGGGGATATAGATACTAGGCGGAGTACCATAGGTTATGTATTTATAGTTGGTGGGACAGTAGTGAGTTGGATTTCTCGATTGCAGAAGGTGGTTGCTTTATCTACCACAGAGGCAGTAAAGGAGATGATATGGATACAACTTTTCATGGATGAGTTGGGCAAAGAACAGGCTGTAAATTACTTGTTTATAGACAGCCAGAGTGCTATACATCTTGCAAAGAATTTTTCCTTGCATTCTAAAACAAAACACATATAATTCAGATATCATTTCATTCGGTCGATGTTGGAGGATGGACAAGATACATACAGACGTCAATCCAGTGGATATGTTTATGAAGGCAGTGACAAGGGAGAAGCTAAGCTCCTCTTCATCTTTAGTTGGCCTTCAAGGTTGAATTCAACTATAATAGAGTAGCAGGGTCCAAGGTACTTATTTCTAGTGGGAGTTGTAATTGCAGCAGTGTCATCTAGGATCAGTCTCCAAGTGGGAGATTGTGTTGGTGTGGAGCCTAATCAGTCTCCAAGTGGGAGATTGTTGGTATGTGGCAACTGATCATGCTATATTGTATAGCCCATGGTATACTGTACACCCTGGCATGTATCCTTGTTGGGGTCTAGGGCGGCAGCCCCCGAGAAAAATTTTCCTCCTACCTTTTTGCATCATCACCAAAAAAGGGAAAAATCAACGAAAAAGGAAAAATCTGATTTTGTAGAACCCAAAAATCTGGAAGCTTCTAAGCTTGTTAAAAAGGGGTTCGGATGGGTATTACAGAATGATGAAAAAAATGGTTATTCGCAAGATTGTAATAGGTTTTGTATTGGATAATAAAAGTATTGGATGGCTGCGGTTTGGTGGATGTAGCCCAGATTGGGTGAACCATGTTAAATTCTCTATGTTATGATTTATTCTATGTGCATTTTAGTTTCTATGTTTTATTAATTAAATCTGCATTTAATTGTTAGATATCTACCATTTCTAACCCTAACACTTGGGATCTCATGAGCTCCTACTCCTAGTATGGACAATAGTACATTAGGCCTTGACAATACCACTTCTATGCCTTCACCTTTTCATCCAATGAATGTTGACAACCAAAACAATTCCCTCTTGGAAGAAAAGGTCATTAATATTCATGAGGATTTTACACATTTACAAGACTTGTCACTTGAAAACATTTCCCAAACTTCCATACCTTCCATTAATAATCTTCATCGTTTGATTGAAAGTGATGATGGCCTATAAGTGATGAAGAGAATTGTCAAGATTTATAATAAACATGCCTCTTCTAATACCCAATCTACAACCATTCCTGTCAACCAAGGAGGACTTCAAGTTCCTCCCCCTTCACCCATAGCTTCCATACCAACTTATACCAATCTGCAAGTCCATACAACTATGCATCAAGTTAATTATGTGGCTACCTCTTTTTCAATTTCCACTAGCATTCCTAATTCTCTTGTGGCATCGCAAGTCCCTTCCACCATTTTCACACCCCATAGTATTACTTTCACTTCACCTAACATCACTTACACTCGATCACCATTTTCCCTTCCACCTCAACCCACATACCCCAATCCCCTTCTTACATAACTCCTTACCACTATTTCATCCATGCAACGTCAACTTTCCACCATTAGTCAAGGTCAATCCACTCTGCCTACATATCATGTCCATAGTAGCCCCTTATCCTTCAAAATCTTACGTACCCCAATACCACAAGGGATATAAATGCCTCAGTTTGATAAATATGGAGGAAAAGTAGACCCTATCAACCATGTTAATGCCTATACAACTTTGTGTAGTGAATTTTTCCTTCATGATAAACTATTATCCAAACTATTTCCAAGGACCTTGAAAGAAACTGCTTTAGAATGGTTTTCCAACTTGCCTAATCATTCCATCCACTCATTCAATGAATTGGTAGATGCTTTCATAAGACACTTTCACGTTCACATGACACCTAAAAAGACAATGATTGACCTTATGTGATGTAGACAAAACACAAATGAAAAAGTAATGGATTTTATCTCATGATACCAATCTGTGCATGCCCAAATTGATGTCAAGATTCCTAATGCACATCTGCAAAAGATGTTTATCAAAAAATTGCACACACCTTAAGGATAAATTAACAATGATGAAATTCCCTTTATTTATACATTTATGCACAACCTTGTGTGAATTCAATAATTTGGTTTCAGGTCATGATTCAAAATCCACCTATAACTAAGTTGAAAACCTTGAACAAAACAATTAAAACGAGAATAACACACAAAACTTTTGCAAACCAAATAGAGGATGTTTACAATTTAATCTGCCTCCTCAACCTTAGCTGCAACCAACTTAATTTGTTCCAAATCAAGTGGCAACTATTAAAGCAGCGATGTCTTATACCTATGAGGACCCAAAGAGATAGTTTACTCCCCTACCCAATACCCTTCATAACACAATGAACCAATTAATTCAACAATGCCTGCTCACTTTCCCACCCATCTAACTGCTTGATCCAAACCAATCTTTACCACCCACCTTCAAACCTAATGCTTATTGTCATTTTCATCACCAGAATGGACATGGCATTAAACATTGCAAGCATCTCAGACATTTAGTTCAAGACCTCATTGATTCAGGCAACCTGTCTATTATGGGTGTTAATGATCAAGGCAATAATTTTGTTGCAACCCCTAACCAGAATTTGCAAATTTTCACTAATCCCATGCCTAAACATACTACCTCATTTGTCAGGGCTAGCAAACCTTCTACCACTGATGTAATGACTATTGATACAGACAATGAACAACATGATACACCTCCCCCTATTACTGTGGAAAGTATTATGGATGAGCTAGTAGCTACAATAGACATTATCCCTCGTAAGGTCCAAACCACTGAGTCTCTTGATATCAATTTTTTCTGCTAAAGATGTACTACAAAAACTTCCTGATGGTCTTCTTTACATAGCTGGCAGAATCTAGAATAATCCCACTAATAGGATATTAATAGATCCTGCTTGTGGTGAGAATGTGATCACAAAGGAGTTTCTTGTATTAAATGAGCTATATCAAGATGAATATAATAAATAAATTGCATGGATCATATCGATTGTGCTACCCTTACAAATAGGACCTAAAACTTTGGAGGTAACATTTTCAATTATTCCACAATCTGACCAATTTCATTTGCAGCTAGGCCACTCTTGGCTTCGCTCAATGAAAGCAATCTCATCAATTGTTCACAAGTGTTTGAAGTTTCCACATAACAATGAGATAGTCACCATACACCATAGTGGCTTAAGTCCTTTATCTTCCAAAGATAATTTTTCATTCGAAGCCTTTTGGCCTACACCTATGGAACCCATCACCCCTCGAAAGGACTTATTTTTCATAGCTTATCAAAAGTTTAAAGCCAAAAAGATAGAAAATTTGTCTCTTCAGAACTCGTCCCCATCCACTTCCGCACCTCCTATCATAGATGAAACCATGCTTCAACCTAAATCTGACATTGATAAAACTATACAACCTCCTAAACAAACAACCCTAGATACTTCCCCACCATCATTTAAATGACCAAGGGAAAATGAAACCACTCCTATCATGCCTCCTTTCCTTAAAAAAGTGTATAAAGACAAAGAGAAAGTGGTTGATACATCCTCTTCGGTTTCTTCTGTTCTTCCCTCTTCAGAAGCAGAAGAACCTATGATGACTCAATCTACTCTTACACCTCAATAACTCCAAAATAGAATTAAACAAAATTGTGGTTCTAGGGAACGAAGACGTCATCATCATCTCCTTGCTCATCAATCTCATAAAGAAGAAGATAATAAAAATAATCCTTTACTTTCTACTAAAGTAATAAATGACCACCCTCCTCCTAACCTACCACACGACAATCCAGTTCAACCTTCACAACAAATTGAACCAATCCAACAACCTCCACTTTTGATCCATCCATCCTTAGAAATCACCCTTTTTCCTCTTGTTGTCATTAATCTTGATGATGATGATGATGATGATGATAATACGACGATAGCAAAAATATATGAAGAAGTGCATAATGACTTAAATTCTTTATTTTCATCTACAATGAGCTTAAATGATACATTCTCTCCACCAAGTGAAGAACTTGGTATGACTCCTAGTTCAGTGCTTGCAATTATTCCTTTGGATAGTCAACCGCCCTTGCATTATACTAAACATGATTGGAAGGAAGATGACCTATTAGATGGTTGACTTGCATTTTCCTAACTAGCCTTTTTTCTTTTCTCTTTTTATTTTCCTTTTCATGTGTGTATCGTATTCCCCCATATCATGTGTTTGATGTTTCCTTCTCTTCTAACACTTTATTTATTCGTATCTCTCTTCTTCTATATGTCACACATTATCTTTTTCTCTTTTTTTTGTGTTCTGCTTTCGAGGATGACGCAAAGTGTAGAGACACCCTATGTCTCTTCCATGTTGACCCACAAGGTCTTTATCTTTTTATCTTTTTGTTTTGTGTTCTCCCTTTGGGGATGATGCAAAGCACTGAGACCAAAATGTCTCCTTCATGTTGACCCAAAATATTTTTCATTTTCTTTCACCTTTTCATTTTTGTTTCACTTGTGTTTTCCTTCTAGGGATGATGCAAGGTGTCAAGACCACAATGTCTCTTCCATGTTGACCCAAAACAAACTTTCATTTTCCTTTGTTTTCACTCTCTTTGTGTCACTCTTCCTTTTCTATGTGCTTTGGCTAATGATGATAATTCCAAGCTATTTCATAAACACATTGTAGCAACAAACATACTAACCCCAAATCCATAGGTCCCTTATGTGTTTGGTGTGCTTTCTTTTCTAGGGGGCAACTCCCTTTTCTTTCTTTTTCCTTTTTCTTAACATGACACAGCCTAACTTCGAAACATATGACTTGGCATAGGGCTTTCTAGGTTGGATCTCATGTCTTTTTTTTGCATTTTCTTTTCTTCTTTACTTTAAACTAATTGCTCACAAAATGATGTGTAGAAATTCCTTTAATGTGGGGGGCATACATTACCATAATTAATTTGAATTCTTTGTTCCTAGTGCATCGTTGTTGTTTATATGATGTTTTCATAACTTTGTGCATGACATTGGGTGTGATTTCCTTCATAGGTGTGATCTATCTCAACATATTACATTCCTCTTGGTGGCCTGATGCAACGTACTACATCCCCTAAATTGTGAATATACTATTCTTTGATTGGTCCTCTCTGGGAGACATGAGATACAATGTTCCCTAAGTGATTGACCTTACATGAACTAAACAAGACTCCTTTGAACATATTTTATAGTTTACATTTTTACATTTTTCATTTTTACATTTTTTATATTTTGCATTCCTTTTTGCCACCTTGCATAATGCAGCGTGCATTACTATGGTACCTTTTCTTTTTTTTCATAGTATTTTTATTTTTGGCACCTTATTAAAGTTATCAGTGGGTATAACTTTAATATGGTTGAGCAAGAAGCCCACCTAGTGGCATGACTTTTCCCCATAGCCACCTTTGTGTTTGTGAGTGGATACAAACTAGCATATGTATCTTACCTTTTGGGCTTTTTCACCCCATAGAAAGTCAGAAGTTCCATGGCCCTAGAGTGAGTACATTTAAGCCTTCTCACTTGGTGTAATTTCATGTGTTTTGTTTCCCCAAAGTGAGTACATATTCTCTTTTTCAAACAATCATCCTACATCTAATCCACAACTAGTTGGATTGATAATCGAACCTTCATCCAATTCATTTCAACACTTGTGTGTTCCTTTCTTCTTATGCTTAGTTTTCCATGGGATCTTCATCCTAGGGGCTTGATCATTGTCATTCCATCTTGCTAACATAAGTGCATTTGAACCCTCCCCTTGATGTTCATGGCTACTTTAGTGTGAGTTTGAAGCAAGTTCATCCTCTCACTAAAGTGTGGGCTAAATGTGTTAGAGAAAAATGGCCCCCTGTCATTCTCATGTCTTTTTAGGTCTTGTTTCATAATGTTGAAACTATCTTGCTCTAATTTTATGTTGTGACATGGCTTGAACATGCTTATTTAGGTACTAAAACTCAAAGAACAATGTCTTGTGAAGGTGTTCTCAAGTGTTGTAAGACATTTGTACATTCTTATAGACTCTATTTATTACAATTCACATAAAAATAACCTTTCATTCATCAAAAAGTCCTATTTTGAAGTGTTGTAAAGACTTGTAACAAGATTTCACACTATTCAAGGCACATCTTCACTATTTATCCCTTTCACAAGGTTTATTTGGCCCGTTTATGCTCACATATGCTTAATTAAGTGTATATTTGAGTATTATCCCAACAAACAACATTAAATACAAAATATTTCCTAACACACATTTTTTAGGTCCTAGGTGAGACCCATTTGCCATGGGTGGCAAATGAGTCCCCCTTAGCCTCAAATTCAAAATATTTTAAATTTCCTTTCAGGATTTTATTGAAAAACACTTGATGTCAGCTTGTGATGAGGTATGAATAGGTAACTAAGGCACAAGATTGTATAAATGAGTGATTTTCACCTCATTTTACATCTCCTACAATTCTCCAACATTCATAAATCATATTCAAGCATTTGAGCATTTTAGAACATCTTTTCAAGCACTATTCAAGCACTTTGAAGCAGCCATTGGCGTTACCTCAGACTTGCATCATCAAGGGTTTGGTAATTTAATAGAAATTGCATGTTCTTAGTTTATCATTCATTTTCATTTCATTATTTTATTAAAGGTTTGATTACCAAAAGTGGGGTTTGACCAAGGAAAACCTATATCCACTAACTTTAAACCATTTTTCCCTATTGCATGTTTGTTTTTAGACCTAAGTATGCATATTTGACAATTTTTTTGGTGTTGAAGATTGGTTTACAAGTCAACTAGGTGCTTCAAGTCAACTTAAGTCTATTTCAAGCTTAGAGAAGGTTTTTGGTCTATTTCCTGCAGAATTGACTTCATCAACTCGACAAGCAATGATTCCCAGACCTAGTGTTGCAGATTTGTCTCTTGGTTTTTCATATATTTGGGAGAGGAATAATTTACCACTTTATGAGTCCCACATTAGGATCAAAAATCTAAATTTTGTCAAATTCTAGATCCCAATAGATAGAAACTTGTTTTTAATAATTTTTTACCAAGAGGAGGACTAATTCGCCACCCCTTGGTGAATGAGTCCCACTGTGAAAAATAAATGATTTCATCTAGCATCCACAACATTCTAGATTCATCATATTTTTCCCAGGTGCACTCAGATTCATCCTGCTCCTTTCTATTTTGCATATTTTCTTCATTTAGATCATTGTTGCATTACACAATGTGTTTTCAAACATAGTGTAAATCTTAGTTTTGCATTCATTTTCATTCATTCATATTATTCAATTTCATTTAGATAACTTAATTTAGGTTAGAAAACATCACACATAACATTATTTGAATGAAACATTAGCATTTTTGCCCCTATCTCTCTCCTTTTAGGTGAAAATCCCTAGAAGAGCAAGAGTTGTCCATAGGAGCCAAAAATCAACAGTTCAATATGCCACTTTCTAGTGATTCAAGTTTAAAAGTTAGATCATTATTGGTCATTTCCTTTATAAAAGTGTGTTCAATAGCTTTGTACTTTTACCTAGCTTAATATGCATGATAGTGAAAATTGGCTAGCTAGTAGTTATAGATGTGAAGTAAGTGATACTTTCTTGATGGTCCCCTATTCCACCAAGTAATCCAGTTATTCATTTTAGAAGACCTAGCCTCTAAATTCTACACCCTTCAAATGTGGGACAATATGGTTTGGTGAGATAGCAAGGGAGTATTTAAAAATTGAGATTCAATAGCCTTGTGATTTCTCACTTGCAACTGAATATTGAATCTAATGAGATAATGGTTATATAAAGTGATATCATACAAGAACTTAACAAAAATAGAAAAATAGGTAGTAAAACAAAATAAAAAATTAAGTTGATATCATAACACAATCAAGACATATCAAAAAATTATCAAGACTAGCCATAATTTTTTCCACATATACCTTGATGGGAATGATTATGGTGGCAACCCATATTGGAATAAAAAATAAGTAATTTATTATGTATTTAATATATTGCCTCCCTCTCACTAATTTTCTATTTAATAGGTAAAATACCTTCTTTGACATGTGTAATCTCTATCATATTAAAGTATATTCAAATTACTAAAGTTACAACAAGAAGTGAATCAACAAACCACTACCATAATAATGATCTCTCCACATCATTATTGGAAGGATAAATATTGATAAAACCAAAGAAATAATTTTCAACATTTAAGAAGATCTAGATCACCCTATTGATAAGCTTATATATATCACATGATAAATCCACAAAGGAGAGATAAAGGTGATAAGCCCTCCATTTTGTACATCATTATCTCTATAAAAAACTATCAAATGACATGGAAAACAACAAAAATAAAATATTAGTATTGACCTCCTATAAGTAAATAACATCCAAATTTAAATTACTTGTAACAAATATGTCACACTACATTTTTTCATGGGAGATCCATGAGAACTCAAACAAAAATAAGAGATGAAATTCATTTGCAAGAATCAAGAGGTATGACATCACTATTCAACTATTCAAGAGAGCAATAATGATTTTACCAAAATTATTCTTTATAAATAAACCATAATTGAATGATGTGGATTAACATCCTTATTATCTATAATATACTCTCCCTCATCTAAATTCTTTGATAGATTGTAAAAGAGACACAAATACCCTTAAGAGAGGAGAGAATAAATAGTTCTCTCCAACTATAAGAATAAAATAAACACTAGTTATGGAATTCTAGAGAATGGTGAGCTAAGTAGGGTAGACCCACAAAATTGGTTTACAATTCCAGTGAGGAAGGAAAAGTTGCAAAAAATGGCCCTATGTAAAAAAAAATTGGTTTTTGGGGATTCGAATGAACATCCAATTTCAGTGAACCCAAAGAGGGTTCGCTACCCCGCTCGAGCGAACCCATTAAATGTTGGGCCCCACATTTCTTAGGAAAAAAAGCAAAGAAAAGGGTTATGGAAAGGGAGTTCACTCTAACCCTGGTTCAAGCAAACCCTGGTTCAAGTGAACCCTGGTTCAAGTGAACCTCCAAGGGGGGTTTTCTCAAACTAGGGTTCACTTGAACCCCCCTTTTCCCCCCTTCTCCCCATTTGGCACCAAAAATATATACAATTTTTCCCTTCGAAGCTTGAGTTGAGGATTAAAATGGAGGATACTTCATAGACCCAACTAGATGATGGTGTCCTTAGAATGAGCTATCCAAAGAATATAATTTTAATACCTTTTGGATTTGATATGTATTTGTTATTTTAGTTTGATTGAACATAGGTTTTTCAACAAAAAACAAGCTCTTTGTTTTGCACATGTGGAAAGAATAGTACATTATAAAAAAAAATTGAAAAAAATGAATGCACTAGATATTAAAGTCCTTGATCCAACAAAAAAATAGTAATTGAATTTTGATATATACAAAAAAAATTATGTTGCATACAGTCTTTGTAAGGATATCTACGGAGCGTATCTAGTGAAAACTCCATAGAGTAGTGCCTTCGGTAACTTTCATTTCGATTAGGTTACCTCAAAGACACGTTCAACTATGTCCTAAAGCAGAAATACACACAGTTATTTCCCACATTGATCCTTCTAGGAAAAACATATGTGAATTCAACAGCAATCAACAACACAGATGAAAGATAAAACAAAAAACCAGAACACAAAGATTTACATGGGGAAAATCCTTTCGGATAAAAACCCCACTCCAAAGATCGAGCCATTATATTATTCAGCAACAAATTGGTTACAATACAATTTCAGGCCTTTTGAGAGATTACATCTTATTCATCTAGATACAATTGGTAGCAAACACCCCCAGAGAGATCAGGAAAGATTCCAGCATAACACTACCTTTCTCTTCCTCTACTTTGACCTCATGGCTTTGGCCTTTCAGCCAGCCACTCGGTCCTCACTCTATCATTCTCTCTCTTGCTCTCGACTCTTTAGCTCCTTGGCTTATTAGACTATCATCATCATTCACTACAGAACGTCCAATGCATTCATGTACATTCATTCTCATATGGCTCTGTGAATTGGTTCAAGATCATAATTGTCAAAACAGCAACCTCTAGCTCAACATCCTTATCGAAACATAGATGTTTCTATTTCTTTGTGTAGATTTTCCCATTCCACACAGAAATGGTCACAACGGTTCACACCCTATTTTTAGATTGGTCCACATCGTACCACGTTGGATAGTCTTCACTCAGTCAACAACGATCAGCTTGTGTCGCATGTCGGTGAGACACTAGAAGTGTCTCCCCAATGCCACAAGACCTGATTACACATTGTTGCCAAAAGTCCTCTCCATCAACAAGAGGTTCCACTGAGCTTACAAGTTACATCAACCTCAGCAAGCAAATCAGTGATACTATCGCTATTGCCAAGAGTTCACATCAAGTCTTCAAGTCATACCGAAACCAAAATAGTTGCCGAGAGTCATACTGATATCAGGTTTCCCGTCAGCAAGACAATCGCTCTTTGCCAAGAGATAATACCGATGCCTCCATGTTACTCCAAAGTCTCCTATCGGCTAGACATTCCATCTTCGCTAAGACACCGAGCTTGGGAGTCATACCAAACACATTCAAAAGTCGGTGAGACTTATCGTCTTCACCAAGACCTTATACTGAGGTCTTAAGTCACCCCGAGCGTTGCATTCACCAGTCGGCAAGACTTATGTCTTTCGTCGAGACCACATACCGAGTGCCCATGTCTTGCTGAGTTGGCAAGACTTTTGACTTTGCCAAGACCTTTCACTGGGCGCAAAGAGCTACACCAATGACTTCAGTTGCATCCTCATTGGCGAGACCAACACCTATCGCCAAGACTTCATGCCGAAGTCTCCAGGTTACCCCAAGCTCACCTTTCACCAAGAGTCACGCCAAACGCATCCCACACCATCAGTGAGACAAATTCCCGTCACTAAGACTTCATAGCAAAGCATTCAAGTCATACTAATGACTCCAATTAGTGAGACATCTCCTGGTCACCAAGACTACATGCCAATAGGAACAAGTCATGTCGATATCGGCAAGACTTCCTATCATCGCTAAGACATCATTCTGATACATATGAGTTTCCCCAATGACCACAAGCAATGTCGGCAAGACTTTACATATAGCCACGACTTCATGCCAATACCCTTTGAGTTACTCTGAGTGTATTCAGTCAGCCAGACATCTCCCAATCGCCAAGAGATCTTCCCGAATGTTCAAGTCACCCGATGACTACAATTGGTGAGACATCTCCCTATCGCTAGGACCACATACAGACACACTTGAGTTACCTCGACGACTCCAGGAGAAAACATATCGGTGAGACAACCCTCCATCGCTAAGACTTCATATCGAAGCAAACAGGTTACACTGATGACTCCAGTCACCATAGGTCACACCGACATCTGCTAAGCACCCGATAACAAACCTTTCTGTCACTGAGACATTTCCACTCTGCAAAGGGTTACAGCAAATGCACCAAGTCATAGCGATAGGTCCATTCGGCAAGACAAAATCAAAGTCACAACGACATGAGAAGAACACAAAATTATTGAACTATCAATCGGCAAGACACCATGAATGTCACAGCGACCATGCTTTCTCAGAGGATTCAGCCTATGAGATTGAGGCACATTTTCCAACAATCTCCCACTTGATGAAGATCACAGAGGCACCTTCAAAGCAACCAAGAACTAAGATCACACTAGCTCCACCAGTTCAAACCCTGCAATATTCAAGACACCCAATCAACATGATTCAACAAATAACAATCCACAAGACAATCTGGAACAAAGACCAGGTATCCAACTGCAACTCACTAACCAACAAAGCAACCGATCACAGCCATCTAGGAAACCACATAGACCTCAACATGCTCTCATGTTCTATCAAGAAATCAGCTCCAACATCCAAGATGTTCACCTTCAGGCAACAATCCTATCATCTTCCAACATGCCACCTATCAAAGAAGAATACAAAGCCAGGTTGTATAAGCACCATTCCAATGAACATAAGCAAAAGATCTCAGTGATCTCACCACGAAGATACTACTACCAGTTCACTGTGTTCAAACGCTATATAAAAGCAATATCAACTTCAAAACTTCAAACAGAACACAATAGTGAAGTCATTATCCATAAACAAGATACAAAACATCAGTTAGAACAACAATCAGACTGATTGCTCCCATCCAAATGATTAACCCACACGACTGAAAATAGCACCCACAGCTCGTGCTATACCATCCAATCTTACATACCTCACAGTTATCAACATTAGTAAACTTCTACCAATCCATTAACAACAAATAAAAGTTACAGTGTCAACCAGTCGAAGAATACAAGACACATACATGAACTCCCACTGCCAAAGTAATCCAGATATGAAAGATCAAAGGCATCAACAAGTCTACCAATACCAGCACAAAGAAAATGTAACCATGTAGTACCAAGGAAATATCCACAATGATATGCACAACCTACAACCTGCCACAAGAACTCTCACCACAAACCTTCATGGCCACAAAGAGAAACAATGCACATCATCTTCCTATAGAACATCCTTCTACATACACTTCTAATAGCCAGTTGTTTCAAGAATGATCTTCTTCACATCCCATAAGGAAACCTTAACAATATCCATTCGTTCAATCACCAAGATCAAACTATCTTTAAAACCAACATGGATGGAAGCATCTCAAAGAAGATCAAGCTTGTTCATTTCCCATTTCAGGAAATCAGCTCATACAACATCTCCTACCAATTCTCATTAGTAACAAGGAGATTAAATAAACTATACAACTTCCACTATGAATCTTCTAGAATCATTAAACAGTAATTCAAAATCCATATCATGAAAGTAAACTTAATAAAACACATGTGAAAAATATAATGGGCCACATACCTTTCAGATAAACTGCCGAGAATACCAAGAGTGGGAACGGGAATACTCCTTCAAGATATACAAGTCAGCATGACTAATCCAAGAGAAATCTCCTCATAGGTCTCTTACTGAACTCACGTTCAACCAAGGTGAAGGCTTCTTAGACTTTCTGCTAAACAATTTTAACAAAAGTAATAAGCAACAACACATCTCTCATAAGAGAAAAATAGCCTCACCTTATTCTTCATGTATCCATGAGTACTAGCAATTGATCATCTCATGCTAAACTTCAACTGCATTACTACATTAACATGAAGTATCAAGCAAGTAATCAAAGCACTCAATACACAAAGAATTTCCAGACCATTGTCAAAGTTCCAATTAGCTGAATCAGGAACTTATCATGACATCATGATCTACACATCCCCATAGGAGATCCCATGCTTCAAGTGACTTTTCCATTGTCTCAAGTACAATGCACAATGCCAAAACTCCAGTGTACAAGCAAGAATATACCATGACATAAGCAAATAGACTCAAAAAATAGCATCACCTGTCAAGCACCACCAACACCTTAGCCAAAGACTCCAAGCATCTTCCATGGTTCCAAGATGTTGCACATCTTCAAATAATGTCCATGCAAAAGCGCAAGAACCCTTCTGCAACACTAAAGAAGACCAATCACCACCATGTGATGAACCCATAGTCACTGCTAGAGCTCCCACTAAAATGTGACATCTGAGCTCTCCAAGCATCATGACCACCTACTACAGGTTCCCATAACCAACTATTCAAGCACTCAATAGTATCCATCCTCTCATCTCAAAGCAAACACCAATGCACAAGTGACCACAGACAAGGCCAGCTAACAAGTTTGTACCAACAATGAATCAACCTCGTGGATATAGACAGTCCACATCTGAGTTGTCTCATAGCAAACATGTAGGTAAAGACAAGCCCACAACATTGCACAACCCATAGATCCATTCAACAGAAATGTGCAAACCCATCATTGCATTGGAAACTGCATCACTGAGATATCAAAGAGAATAACCACGTAGACAACATGACTCAAACACCAGATCACACCAGATCTGACTTGCCAAACATGTCCACAACGAGCACCATAATCAAGGAACACCACCACAAGAATGTTGAGTGACAAATCACTTACCAACACTCCCATGCAGAGAAGAAAACATACCTCCTCAAACCATGCACCAAGCATGCATGTAGACCTACAACTATCTCATCCAGGAACACCCCAAAAAGGCCAATGCCTAGACAATAGCTTAATAGCAACTCCACATGATCACAAGTTTTTGCTTAACCGTGTAAAACCTGCAAAACCACAGAGCCATGCAAGTACAAAACATCCTTAGAAAGGAAACAACAGTTCAAGAGAATCTAGACCCCTTTTAGGCCAACTCTAAACCACCAACATGTACATGCATCTGAGAAAGAGAGAAAGGCTATTTCAGAAGCTTGCAAATCATCTAATGATTAACTTCATAGCCTTCAAGCATTCGAGGTTAACAGGAAACAATGCCTTCCAACACTAGGAACCACCACCTAGCATAAGCACTCTGAAAAATCCACCTCATACTTCAAGGTTAAACCTCTACTAGCCAGGAGACACAGATCACAACATGATCAACTCCTTTTTCCATCTTGACCATCCTTCAAGCTGCATGTTGTCTCAGAATACCACAAGGCTTCCACTCATCACAGGATCAATCCATCAGTCCATTCCTCTAGATTTCTTCTAGCCCATCAAGCTAAGAAATCTTCACAAGAGAAATATCCAGAACCAACAACCAAAACAAGGATCTGATACCACTTGAAAGGAAATATGGGGAGCATATCTAGTGAAAACTCCATACAGTAGTGCCTTTGATAACTTTCATTTTGATTAGGTTACCTCAAAGACACGTTCAACTATGTCCTAAAGCGGAAACAGACACAATTATTTCCCACATTGATCCTTCTAAGAAAAACATATGTGAATTCAACAACAATCAACAACACATATGAAAGATAAAGCAAAAAACCAGAACACAAATATTTACGTGGGGAAAATCCTTTCAGATAAAAAACCCCACACTCTAAAGATCGAGCCATTGTATTATTTAGCAACAAATCAGTTACAATACAATTTTAGGCTCTTAGCCTTTTCAGAGATTACATCTTGTTCATCAAGATACAACTGGTAGAAAACACCCCTAGAGAGATCAGGAGAGATTCCAGCATAACACTACCTTTCTCTTCCTCTGCTTTGACCTCATGGCTTCAACCTTTCGGCCAGCCACTCGGTCCTCACTCTATCATTCTCTCTCTCGCTCTCGACTCTTCAGCTCCTTGGCTTATCAGCCCATCAGCATCAAAACACACACTATACATACATGTATGCATTCGTTCTTAAACAGGCTCTCTGTGAATCGGTTCAAGATCACATAACAGCAATCTCCAACTCAACATCCTTTTCGAAACGTAGATGTTTCCATTCCTGTGTAGATTTTTCCTTGCAGACCATTCAGTTCCATCGCAACTGCTGCAAAAAATCCAACCGCTAACCGTTTGAATTTCACTTCCTCTGATTGGTCCACGAGCCAAGTCAAACGGTCAAGGAACAATCCACTGAGTTCTCATGTCGGTGAGACACAAGAAGTGTCTCCCCGATGCTCAGTGGATTCACAGACGATATCAGCATAGGTTCCAACAGTCGGCAAGAGGTTATATCGAATGCCATGAGTCATACCGAATCTACCGATATCCTTTGCACTTCTATCGACAACCGTCAAATAGTCGGCAAGACCTACAGCTCTCACCAAGACATCATGCTAAAGCTCACAAGTTATTCCGAAGAGTTCATCACTCGGCAAGACTATCACTCTTCGCCCAAACATTACACTGACGACTCCAAGTCATATCAACCTCAGCATTCTCATCGGCGAGACAATCGCCATTCGATGAGAAGTCATACCAAAGTTCAAAGGTCATATCGATGCTAGCATTTCCATCGGCAAGACACCCGCAGTTTGCCAAGACTTAATACCGAAGTCTTAAGTCATTCTGACATGAGTATTCCATTCGGTGAGACAATCATCTTTCGCCAAGACATCACACTGAGCGCTTCATGTTTATACTGAACACTGAGTAGTTGCCAAGAGTCATACCGACATCAGGTTTCCCATCGGTAAGACAATCACTCTTCGCTAAGACATCATACCTATGCCTTCAAGTTATACCACAGTGCTCGATAGCCGGCAAGACATTCGTCTTTCGCAAAGACATCATAGCGTGCGAACATGTCATACCGAAGCATCGAAGAGTCGGTGAGACTTATCGTCTTCGACAAGACCTTATACCGAGGTCTTAAGTCACCCTGAGCGCTGCATTCACCAGTCGGCAAGACTTATGTCTTTCGCCAAGACCACATACCGAGCGCTCATGTCTTGCCGAGTCGGCAAGACATTTGACTTCGCCAAGACCTTTCACCGGGCGCCGAGAGCTACAACGATGACTTCAGTTACATCCCCATTTGCGAGACCAACACCTGTCACCAAGACTTCACGCTGAAGTCTCCAGGTTACCTCGAGCCTATCTTTCGCCAAGAGTCATGCTGAACACATCCCACATCGTCGGTGAGACAAATGCCCGTCGCCAAGACTTCATAGTGAAGCCTTCAAGTCATACCAATGACTCCATTCGCCGAGACATCTCTCGGTCACCAAGACTACATGCCGATAGGAGCAAGTCATGCTGATTTCCACATCGACCAGACAGACCAAAGGTCATGACGATATCGGCAAGACTTCCTATCATCGGCGAGACATCATTCTGACACATATGAGTTACCCTGATGATCCAGTCGCCATGAGTCTCCCCGACATCCGCTAGACCAAACCGTCGGCTAGAGGTCTCCACTCGGTAGAAGGTTACAGCGAAAGCCACAAGTCACAGTGACATCATCAATCGGCAAGACAGAAGCAAAGTCTCAGCGAAATGAGAAAAACGCAAGGTTACTAAACTGCCAGTCAGCCAGATAATATGAATGTCATAGCGGCCATGATTTCTCAGAGGTTTCAGCCTACGAGATTGAGGCACATTTTCCAACATAAAGAGTGAGAGACTCTTGCTTTTTACTCATCCATGAAACCAAACTACTTCCTAAGAAGAAAGCTCCACCACTAGTACTCTTCCTATCATCCACACTTCCTGCCCAGTCGGCATCAGTATATGTTGTTAAGGTGAAATATTATCATTTGGGGTACCATAAACCATAGTCAATAGTGCTTTTGATGTATTTAAGAATTCATTTCACTGCATTGATATGAGATTCTTTTGAGGTAGCTTGAAACCTTGCTACCATACAAACTACTTGCATTATATCAGGCCTTGATATAGTTAGATATAGTAGACTTCCAATCATTGATCTATATTGAGTCTTATTCGCATTAGGTGATTCATCTAATTTACTCAACTTGAAACCAGTAATCATGGGAGTACTAACTGGTTTACAATCCTCCATGCCAAACTTCTTAAGAATTTATTTTTCATACTTGGTTTGAAATATGAATATCCCATTTTCTGACTGTGGTATTTGTAAAGCAATAAAAAATTTGAGTTCTCCTAGCATGGACATTTCAAACTCATCTTCCATGTGTGTAGAAAATATTCTACACATTACATCATTTCTTCCACCAAATATGATATCATCCACATATACTACAACAATGATCATATGTTCACCTTCAAATTTGAAATATGAATTGCTATCAGCACAACCCTTCTTGAATCCTTGTTGCAAATAGTAATCCAACCTTGAATACCATGCCCTTGGGGCTTGCTTTAGAACATATAGTGCTTTTCCCAATCTGTAAACATAACCATCATCTTCTAGTAGCTGGAAACCTTCCGGTTTTTTAATATATACTTCCTCTAGGAGGTTTCCATTTAGGAGTGTAGATTTAATGTCCATTTGATATACTTTAAATCTTTTATAAGTCGAGAATGCAAGAAACATTCTTATTGCTTCTAATCTTGCAACAGGGGAAAATGTTTCTTTAAAATCAATTCCTTCTACTTGTGCATATCCTTTGCACACTAACCTTGCTTTATTTCTAACCACAACTCCATCTTCATTCATGTTATTTCTGAATACCCATTTGCTGCCAATTACATTCTTGTTTAATGGTATAGGATCTAATTTCCAAGTTTTTTTGTCAATTTGATTGAGTTCCTCTTCCATTGATTTTATCCAACTCTCATCCTTACTAGCTTCATCAAAGCTTTTTGGTTCAATCTGAGATAAGAGAGAAAAGTTAACTTGTTCCTTGTCCTTTGCAAAATTTCTTTTGGTCTACACACCTTCATTCTTGTCACCAATTATTTGGTCTGCAAGATGATCCTTTTGTACATATTTTGTAGGAGCTTGCTCCAAAAATTCTTCATTGTCTTCTTGTTCTCCTTCTTCAACTGTTGCAACTACATAACCATATTTTGATTCAAACTCAAGGTTTTTTTTGCTAGATTTTCTTTGGTTTGTATTTTCATCAACTTTCACATTTATGCTTTCAACTACTTTGTGCAGTATTTTGTTGTAACACTTGTATGCTTTGCTTTGATTGGAATATCCTAAGAATATCCCTTCATCACACCCTAAATCAAAGCTTCCTAAATATTCATCTTCCCTCTTAATGTAGCATTTTGCTACCAAACACCTTGAAATGCTTGACTGATGCAGGACTTCCAAACCATAAGTCATAAGGAGTTCTACCATTGTTTGATTTTAGCAAGGCCCTATTCTGAATGTATACAATAGTTTGAACCGCTTCCTTCCAAAATGTATCAGCCAAATTTTCTTCATTTAGCATAGCTCTAGCCATTTACTTCACAATCCTATTTTTCTTTCTACCACTCTATTTTTCTATGGAGTTCTAGGTGTTGAATATTGTGGCTTAATTCCATAATATTCACAATATTCTTTGAATTCACTTGATGTAAATTCTCCACCTCTGTCTAATCTTAGAAATTTAATTCTTCTCCCAGTCTCATTCTCTACCAAAATTTTGAAAGCCTTAAACTTCTCAAATGCTTCAATCTTCTCCTTTAGAAATGTGACCCATGCCATTCTAGTATAGTCATAAATCAACAACATAAAATATATTTCACCTTGCATCCCTCTTGTCATCATGGGACCACATTGATTTGTATGAATTATATCCAAGGGTTTTGTAGTTGAATATTCTTTTGTAGGAAACTTAGACTTTGTTTGCTTTCCTTGCTGACATCCTTGGCAGATTGTATTTTTAGGCTTTACTATCTTAGACATATTTCTAGCCAACCCTTTTGAGCTTATTTTTACCAAATTTTCAAAGTTAGAATGTCCCATCCTTCTATGCCACAACCAAGTCTCATCAGATTGGCTAATTAAACATGTTTTTCCTTCCACTTCACATAGATTGTAGAGATTACTATCTATCCTTACCCCTTGAGCAATTGTCTTACCATTTTTTCCTTATCTTGCAACCTTCAGAGTTAAAAACAACCTTGTATCCATTATCACACATTTTGCTGACACTAAGGAGATTATGTTTTAGACATTCAACATAGAGCATGCATTTAGTCTTATTCTTCCCATGTATGCTCAAAATTTATTTACCACAAATCTTGACAACAATATTGTCACCTAAGCTTGTTGATCCTCCTTTTCTCATCTTGAGCTCAATAAATTTGCTTTTATCTCTAGTCATATGCTTGGAGAAACCACTACCGATCACCCATAAATCTTGTTCCTTTGCATGCAATGTTGTTTGTGCAATCATAAACTAAGTAGAATTCTTCTCTTTCTCCTTACACACCTTCTTAGGTTTCTTTTCAAGTTTCTCTTCCTTTTTCTCAAAAACTTCAATTTCCTTTTCAACTCTTGAAGATGTATTTTTCTTCTTCTCAGAATGAAAATTTGGCCTTACAAATTTTGCTCTATAATTTCTAGCTACATGAAAAAAATTGTTGCAATTATAAAAAACTATATTCATGTCAACAAAGGGAGAAAATAGATTTTTTCTTACAAAATTTGTACTCTTCCTTGGAATGACTCTACATTCTCCAGCCCTATGACCAAATTTTTTATAAGTATAGCAATACCCATTAAAGTATATTGAGTACCTAGTCATGGAATTTCTTTTAGCTAGATGAAGATATCTTCTTTGTCTAGGCCTCCTTGGATAGTGTATTCTTGTGAATCCATCATTGTCTATTCTTTTTGTGTTTTGTTTCTTCTTTTGTTGATTAGGGACTATCTTATTTTCTTTCTTTTCTTCAACCGGTTTCTGCTCTTTATTAAATTTCTCAATTATAGCTGATTTCTTTCCATCTTTGGAGGCTTCTCCTTTGTCAGATTTTTCATTACTAAGAATTGGTTTTTCTTCATCTATAAACCTTTCATAGAGCTTTGTAGAGGCATCAACAAATGAGCTTTTTCCTTTTTCAAGACCTAAGCATGATTTCTCCTTATTAGTTGGATTTTGTGTATTTAAAAATTCATCAAGAATAACAGTACCACTTTTTAATTTTAGTCCCTTATTGATTTTCTCATTTTCTTTCTCCAACACTTTTCTTAAGGCAACTATTTATGCCTCAATCCTCAAGCATCTCTCCATTTCCTATTCTAGTTTGGACTTCATTACTTCTTTCCCTCTTTTAGCTTCTTCAACTTGAACTTTTAGATTTACCACCAAATGATTGGATTCCTCAAGTTCTTGCATTAATTAATCAATCTCCTTTTGAGCATTCTTTTTTAATTTCTTGTTTTCCCTCTTAAGATCATTATATTTATCTCTTAACTCATCAATATCTTCAAGAGCACTAATTAATCCTCCCTCAAGGTCAACAACTGCTTCCTCTTCTTCTTTATGTGAGTCCTTAACTTGTGCTTCCTTCTGATCCTTAATATCTTTTTCCATGAAGAGGAATTCTCTTCTTACTTCTCTCATTACAAGAGCATGACCTTGATTGTCATTTGAGCTATTACTAGCATTAGATTCATCACTCTTTTCAGGAATGTACAGGCTCTTCTTTTTCCTTCCAAAATTCCTCTTTTTAGGATAAATTGGTTTCTTCATTTTTCTACCTCCTTCTTGCTTGGAGTTGTCCTCTTTATCATATGGACACTTTGAAGCAAAGTGACCTATTCTACCACAATTAAAATACTTAAAGGGAAACTTACCTTTATATTTTCTAGATCCTCTTCTTAGTCTTCTTATGAAGTTTGCTTCTTCTTCATCAGATTCTTCATGATCTGATGTAGTAACAATCTTGTCTTTCTTTTCTTCTCTATCCTTTTCTTTATCAACAATCTTAAATGTAGCTTCTCTCGTAGAAGACTCAACATCTGGAATTCTCATCTCCTAAGCAGTAAATATGCCATGCAACTCATCTAGAGTGAGTTTGTCGAGTTCTCTTCCTTCTTCAATAGCAGAAATATTGGAATCATATTTAGTTGTCATTGACCATAGAACTTTCAACACAACATCTTATTTTACTTCTACACCATATCCTCTAATATCACTCACTATATCATCAAATCTCAATAGATAGTCTGTAATTTTCTCCTCTTCAGTCATCTTCAATTCTTCAAATTTTTATCTCAACACTTGCAGCTTTTCCAACTTTACTTTCGTGTATCCTTCATAAATCTTATTCAATTTATCCTAGACATCATAATTTGTTTCACACTGCATAACCTTGCTATGCATAGAATCAGATAGATTGTTCATAATGGCGAAACAAACTTTCTCATTATTCTCATAGTCCTTCTTTCCTGCAACATCAGTAGGAGGAGTAGCAAGAATAATATATTTGTTCTTAATAGAAATCCAAACATCATGTCCAAGAGAACTTAAGTATCCTTTCATCAATGAGCTCCACTTAGCATAATTTGTTCCATCAAACCTAGGTGGCTTGCATGAACCTTCCTGACTTGCCATTGTGTTTACTTATCCAATATCTACTCGAGTTGATTAAGGTTCTCCTAGGGAACATATGTTGTGATACCAATTGTTAGAACACAATGATCCATTGAGAGGGGGGTGAATTAGTACATATTAAAAAAATTAATCCTTAAAATCCCAAGCAAATAGTTTCCTAAAATAATCAAAGTGCAGATTAGAGAATAAACCAATATAGTAACCACATGCACATGAAAGAACAACACACAACACCAGATGTACTTGGAAAACCCTAAATGGGAGAAACTGCAATGATAAATGCTACTAGGACTACTGTCCTAATCCAACCTCACAAGAAATTAAGTTCAATTGCTTTTTTAAGAGCTCCAACTCTAAGGAAGAATCAACTCTCTGATTTAGAAGCTACAACTTCAAGGATGCTACAACACCCTATTCTGAGATACAACTCAGTACAAAGAGGCTACAACCTCTGTAGAATTACAAATTAACTTATGCATGAGCTAGTTCTTCAAAACTTATAATGTATCAATTCAGTACATAACACTTTCTCTCTCTACTCACTCTCACACCACTGTAAACAACTTCATATATATTATAGATTTTAACTCTCTGTTACAGTAACACACTTCACTCACTGACTATATAATCTCTTCACTCACACAACCAACCAATTCATATCTCTAAACTGCTATATATAAAATTATGTCTTCTTCAAGAAACAACTCAAACCATACTGTAACCCTAATTGTAATTCAAAACTGAACCAACTCCTTTTTTTTGTAGGCTATTTCTAGGGTTTTCTATATCGTTTTACCATTTTCCTATGTAGTGAATTCAAATTCAAGCTGTGTATTCTTCTTTTCCTTAGAATCGACATCATCATCCAATAGCTTAGCAAAGTCCTTGCTAGATGTCTACATGATAATCTATGCAAAACATTTTATTTGATTATACTCCTTCCTCAAATTGATCTCATCCCTTGTCCAATGTGAGAATATGTGCCATTCATGTTGCCATTGGTTTAACCACATTCACAGTAATTTTCATTTTCTTAAGGAATTGTGCCAACACATGTGTCTTCCTGTGCCATGATTTTATGCCCTAGCAGTGTTGTTTATCTTCTATTTTTGACTAGGGTTATCCAGTAGATCACCATCGTCAACTATATCAATTAACTGAATATTGATTTTGCAACAAGAATACAAAATTGATGAATTATCAATTTTCATGTGTCATCGTTTTATTCACCTACCAAACACACACTATCATTATCGCCATCATTGTAACATCTTGAGCTTCACCATTCATTATAGTGAAGGGAGTAAACATAGTGACCACCATTAGATTGCATACCATTTGATCTATACCATTCACTTATGACATCGCATATCGCAAAACACAAACCCAATGTCTAAAAGGTTTTCATGATGCATGATAGTCACTATTACCATCAGGTCCCATTGCCACGCTCTATCAATCGTGGAATACTTTCCACCAATCCCTGCTTCCCCACGGGTCTCACACAGGCCCCACTGAACTCTTAGTGATCTAGTGAGCATCTGCCACATATACATTTTTGACGACACCGACAGTCCACCAAAGTCGTTGACTTCACTCATCACCATATCAAAGAGACAACCTTAAGAGTTCTACCGATGATAGCATGTCACTTCGATGAGGAGACCATATGTTTTCATTACATGTCGAGGATACAGTGGATAATCTCTCGCCAATGTACCCAACTCACACCAAACCATTTCCAGATTATAGGATCAAAGAGACAATTATGTGACTCTCTTTGAACTGTTTAAATAATTTCAATGCACCTACAGGACACTGCCAACCTAGGTGATGGGACCTATCACCAACACGAGGTTAAAAACATAAGTTGTCACTTAAGGTAACCTATAACCTATCATAGCAAGTCAACAAAGAAATACAACATTGTAATCAGATCTGCCATGACTGTAGTTTCCTTTGCATTTGCAAAATTGATCATGCTCATTATTGCACCTTTGACATCAACGACAACATTTCTAACAAAATCCCAAAAATTTATGACGGATTTGAAATCTCAAAAAAAGGTTTATTCAAGCTTAATTTTGATGTTTTAGGGATTGAATTTTCAACATGTGAGCTAATAATGATGGTATTTGATTTTCAGGATCTTGAGAAAAATCTTTAGCTTTTGAAGCAGCTATCATAAATTTATTCTTTTAGGGAGATTAACTAAATTGAAAGGGGACCTACATATGGATTTGTATCAATGCTTGTTGGCCTAGGAGGTGTTGTTTATCCCTAGGATGCCAAGAGAAATTCTAGAGGAGATTGAAACTAAATATTAAATGCAGGCCGAGATTTAATGTCGATCCACATAAGAATCTATGCCAAAGTATGTGCTAGTTGTACAAATTTTTTTTGGGATCAGTAATAAGGATTTATTTTGAATTCCCAAATAAGTATAGATGCAAAAATCAAGAGTGTCCAAAATTTTAAATTGGAGATAAAAGGAAATATTTTGTAAGCATTAAATAATGTACCTCCAATATTAAATACAAATGTAAACTGCCCCAATTTGGATAGATTTGAGCCATTAATCAACAATGAATCTAAGCCTTTTATTTTTTATTTCAAAATCTATAAAAGGCTATGCTTTTTCTATTGTAAAAGAGAGAGAACTTGTAACTGTTGCCAAGATACTGCCAAAATTAATACAAAAATTCATCTTATGGATTTACCTTGTGTTCAATTTTGAATGTTAGCATGGTTGCATGTTTTTGCTCTAGATTCATCTTTTAAAATCAGTTTAGTTTATCTAAATATTTTTTGGAGTTAATATTTGATGGAGTTTTAGGTTCATACCTTTTGGCTCTTGTTCATTGTAAGTTTCAATGTATGGTTAATCTAAACCATTTTTATGTTTAAGTTCAATTATAAGTTTTTTATCAAATTGCATTGACATTGATGTATTTAATGAATTATTTATAATCTAAAACTCTTATGAACACCATTGAAGATTGCATCTGTTTTATGTAGTTGTGTTAATCTAGCAATGAAAAATTGGATTTTATGGAACCTGTCTATTGATTCCAATTCATTTTCGGTCTTAGGTTAAATTAGGTTTCTAAACCCTAATTATTTTGAATTTTATTTGAGGTTAAAATTAGACAACACAAAAAATCAAAAATTCTTCTAAATGAGTTGTTTGACATTTTTTACAAGGTTGGATATGGCTGCAGAAGGGAAAATTTTCTTTTGGTATGTACCTAAGCTTGAACTATGCTTGATATCAAATGAAGTTCTTCTTGCAAATGATGATAGTATAACGTTGGAAGGGTATACATAATTTATTATGAAGTTCATGCAGGATCAAATTGTATACACCTAAAAATGGTTTGGATAATCTAATTAATTAAATATGATTTATTTGATTAGTTACCCTCAAATTCATCTACTATTAAATAAATCGAAATATTTATTTATAGTTCATTTTTTCTAATTCTTCAATTTTAATTAAATAAACAACTTCAATAGTTTGTGTTATTTAATCATCTAATCATGTTTCTTCTTACTTAAATAAACAAGTTTAAATACTTTGTTGTTTAATTATTATCTCTTCTATATTTATTTAAATAAACAAATTCTATAGTTTATTTTATTA
This sequence comes from Sequoia sempervirens, assembly GCA_007258455.2. Taxonomy (NCBI): domain Eukaryota; kingdom Viridiplantae; phylum Streptophyta; class Pinopsida; order Cupressales; family Cupressaceae; genus Sequoia; species Sequoia sempervirens. The sequence continues at coordinate 454,894,819 of VDFB02281492.1, read as the reverse complement.
AATTAATTATTCTCCTTTGCTAATTTGAATAAATCAATTTATTCAAATAAAGGAAAATTTTCCTCTATTCACTCACCTACCAAATTAGATATAAAACATCTAATTTAATTCAACTGGCATTCATGAGAAATTTGTGGAGACAAACTTGCAAGTAATCCTCTTCAATCTCTTTCCTCTGATTCTTCCTATCATCTAGCCTGATGTTTTCATGGGGAGAAACCATTCCCATGATCAACTCAAGTTTCTTCATCTCTTACCATTGAATCCTCCAAATAAAATCCAAGCCTTTGTTGTGCTATCACACCATAGGATGTTGTCGTGAATCTCTATATACAACCTTCTAAAACAGGAATCCCGAATCAACATCTTTGTGAAAACTTACTTTGCAGGAATAGCAATCAAGCATCTTAGCAATAGTAATCATATCATCAGTAGAATCAATATCATGGCTGCATCGTAGATCACTGTAGCTTCTTTGATCAAGTTTCATGTTAGCATAGATTATAGTAGCTTCATCATATCATCTAGAAATCACCATACATGATTAGATTATTGCATTTAGCAACATCTCATTCTCTATATTGGAATTTTAATAGTCATAATGCTCACCAAATCTAAGAGCCCCGTGATTTAATAAATCTTTAGAGATAGAGAACAATATGATACTTTCAGTAGATTTGTGCTTTTAAATTAGTTTAATTGTTGTTAAATATTTGATATAATGTCTTATTAAGAAGTGTTCTTAGTTTACTTACTCCACACTTACACAAATTAATCTTGGGAATGAAATATGTTTGGAGGACCTATTGTTACCATATTGGTGTGGAGTACACAATGTTTCCCATTCAAAATTTATGTGTCTATTATGTCAAGCTACAACTAAAGATTTCAAAGAGAGTATGGGATTATTTGGATAGTCCATTGCAAGGTCCCCTACATTCATTATAGAAAATGTACAAGAGGTGGAAAGGCATGAATCGAGAATTCATTATGTTAAGGATGATCCAAAGGTAGACAATGCAACCCAAAAAGAGGTGACTAAACAAGACTATTGTAACTTAACCATACCAGATGCTCAGTCACATCAAGATAATATTTTAATGGGTATATTTCCAATCAAGGGTGACAAAGACTAGATAGTTGAGCCACTAATGAATAATCAAGGATCCTCTCCTTCTCATAATAATTAGTATATTCCTAAAGTTCACCTTAATGATGCATACAAAAGGGAATATTCCAGATTAGTAATGAGGGAATCCTCTAAATTTCCTAAATCCAGTGATCAGTTATAGAGTTATGATGGTATTAGGTAGCCTAATGTTTCCATATTCAGTGGTAGTGAAAATGTGTTATTCAAATATCTAGTAGTTGAAGATTTTGGAATCTTATATCAGCAAGTGGATCCCACTATAGCACACAACAAGAATGAATGTGATGTAATACAAGTAATGGATGAGTGTTTGGGAGTTCGACAACATGAAGACTCTTAGAAATTTGTTGATGAATCTTGTCAAACCTTAATGCATGATATGCAAGGAAAATAAATCCACTAGGAGGGATCCTTAGCAAATATTATCACGAGTAACATATCACACTAGCCACAAGCTATATCAAGAAGTTTTTTTTCCCCATTAGATAATGATTTTCCTGCATTATATTCAAATAATTTAGGCAGGACAAATTCGTGCATGTCATGTTTTTACAATATAGATTTCTTATCAAAATAATGTTGACATGTAGGAAATTAAAAGGGATATTGATATACCTTTTGAAGGTAGTGGTCAAGTAGATATGCAAAACATAGACTACCAAAATGTTGCTATGGATCTTCCTAGAAGGGAATCAATTCAAGTTGTTGATTATGAATATTTTCTTGAAGAAACACCTATAGAATTTTTATCTCAACCTAAAGCAGATTTACAACCAAGTAAAATATTTCATGAAACTACGGAATTTAGTCTTTTACATGGTATAATACCGAATGAATATAATTATTATTTTTAAATATATGATACAAGAGGAATGCCACACCATGAATTATGTCCTCCCAAAGCTGAGAATGCAAGAGAAGAAAACAAACAAGTTGTTAATGATCAAATGTTATTGCCTATGCAAGAAACTCCTTAGGTTATATCTTTCCTTTTTCCTATCAATTTGTACGCTTATCATTTTGATTATGGGAATCTAAGAAATAGAACATGCATTTGGATTGTTCATAGGCCTAATGAGTTTCCTCAGTGGTTTTTTTTATTAGGTTATTAAGTTTGTGAATTGTGAGGTAGGAACCTATTTTTTTTAATATAAGGATACATTTACAAGACTTAGGATTGTAACCATCGCCTTGTTAATTATGTATGCATTGAGAAATCATATAGGGGAATGTGTCATTTTTTTTTCCTGGGTATAATTTGTCTAGCAAGAATTTTTGTATATAGCCAAAATTGAATAAAGTCAATTTTTCTTCTTGTTTTCTTTTTGATGGTTTGCTAGCTTAGGTTTCATTTTTTTTGCTTTTGCAGTCTGATCGAAAGCATTCTTTTTTTCTTCTAGGGATGTTTTTCAAGCACAACAAAAAATTAATTATCTAGAAATTTTCTAAGTATTTCTTTGGGAAGCTTTAATCATCTCTGCAAATAGCCAACGAAAGCCTCTTGTTAGTGTTAGATGATTTGGATATTTGATTTAGGAAGATGGGTCAATAGTTTGATCTGACTTGAGATTTCTTCAAATCTTACATTTCACACATATTTTAAGAATCCTAAGGTTAGTATGGGTTTCTTTGTGAATTCATGTTAAGTATAAAATATTAAGTTTCTACTTTAGCACCACAGTGATTCTTAGCCTTGCAAGCAAGCTTCGCTACTTGCAAGTTGAAAGTGAAAAAAAAGAAGGGAAAATCATAAGAAAAAAAAAAAAGAAAACAAAGAAAAATCAAAGAAATTCAACTTTCAAGAGAATTCAAATATCTCTACTAGGGCTATAGATGCATGACTAACAATAGAGCTATGTTCGGGAGAATCATAGTGACAACCTCATTGGGGCTATAGACACTTGGTTACAATGAGGCAATGTCTAGGTTGATTTTGAAGTAACATCATTCATGTAGCTTAATACGATAGAGCATAGGTTCTTATGGTCGCCGATGAAGGGAAATGAATGAATTTGCGCACACTTGGATTTTCAGCCTATGGAAAGTTAGATCAACCAATGATTTGATTCCTTGATCATGTTTTCCAATTTATTTGACCTAGTTTGAGGGGATAGAACTAAAGATTATGGGTTTTTGATTCCTATTTTTCATTGAAATGCCCTGGAGCACTTTCCCAATAGATTCACCATTTGTTGTGCTTTGCACACATGCCCTGTCCAAATGGGGACCCCTCTTTTTCTCTATTTGCAATGCATTTCCCTACCTTTACTCTTTAGGAGAAAGGTCCTCAAAAATTTTCTTTTTGGAGTCATCTTCCTATTATTTATCAAGATCATATCAAATAGGGAAGATTAAAATATTTGCAACTAAGAAAGGCCAAGTGGGAAGTCATTGAAAATCATTTTGAGGGTCTAAATTTCAAGTTCTCTTGATTTTCAAGAATTTCAAGTTCTCAAGAATTTCTTCATCTCAGGGAAATTCACCTCTCATGGAGAAAATCCAAAACTATCAAAAATCTATGAAATTCAAAAATCCCCAAAATTCCATTTTTGGGAAAATAAAAAACTCTTTTAAATTTTTGAATTTCCTAACAAGGAAAAAATTTCTGAAATGGAAAATTTCCCAAAAATGTGAAAATTTCTCAAAATAAAAAATTTCTCGAAATGGAAAATTTCCAAAAAATAAAAATTTCTTGAAATGGAAAATTTCTTGAAATGGAAAATTTCCCAAGATTCAAAAATCTCCTAAATTCATGATAGCGCTAAAATCTCAAAATTCTATGGCAGATTTGAAATGTCTAAAAAAAAATATTCAAGCTTAATTTTGATGTTTTAGGGATTGGATTTTCAACATGTGAGCTAATAATGGTGATTTTTAATTTTTAGGATCTTGAGAAAAATCTTTAACTTTTGAAGGAGCTATCATAAAATTATTCTTTGAAGGAGATTAAATAAATCAAAAGGGGACCTGCATATGGATTTGTGTAAATGCTTGTTGTCCTAGAAGGTGTTATATATCCCCAACATGCCATGAGAAAGTCTGGAGGAGATTGAAACTAAATATTAAATTCAAACCAAGATTTGATGTCGATCCACATAAGAATTTGTGCCAAACTATCTGCCAGTTGTGCAAAGTGTTTTGGGGGTTAGTAATAAGGATTTATTTTGAATTCCCAAATAAGTACAGATGGCAAGATCAAGAGTGTAACAAAATTTTAAATTGGAGATAAAAGGGAATATTTTGTGAGCATTTAATGTACCTCCAATATTAAATACAAATGTAAATTGTTGAATGGGACAAGTGAGAGGGGGTTTGAATTAGTTGTCACCGAAATAAACTTCGAATTCAATCACTAAAACTAATTCTTAACACTGCTTAAATTATTAATCATCAAATGCCAATGCAGAAACTTAAATCCAACACATAAACACAATAACACCATATTTACATGGAAAACCTAATGAGGGAAAAGCCACAATGAAGATTAAATAACACTATAAAGAATATCAAAACCAATTACAAAAGGCTCACTGCCTGAAATAAGGCTCACTACCAAAACGAGGACTCACTGTCCAAAACAAGGACTCACTGTCCAACAAGGCTAACAACCTAGAGGGCTCACTGCCATAGGGATATAAAGAAGAAAAATAATATTTGTTATAGAGAGACTACAATCCCAATGCAACAAGGAGTTCCACCACAATCACTCACAAACATGCATGAATGATAGAGTCCACCTTCTGCTCACTACATTCGGAAACTCAACATTTACGCTTCGTACTAATCTGCCACACTCACTTCATACACACTCACTTAATAGAATCAATTTCATATCTAACTGCACTTTCTTTGTTCTCCTATTACTCTTCTTCTTCGCTCTTGTACATCTTCCATCATTAACTCATCTTGTATCTATACCATCTTCAAATTTTAAATATATCCAAAGGAAATCATCCAAATCCAAGTTCAAAATAGGTTGGTGCCAAAACATCCTAAGGTGGAATTAGAATGAGGGTGACCCAAACACATGCTTCAAGGGACCCAAAAAACATGCTTCATTAACCTTGATAGTATTTCACACAAGGTCAGCCAAACTAATGTAAAACACATAGAATCATTAAGTACAAACTTTCCAAATGCCAAAATTATCTTCAATACAATTAAGGCAACTCAACTCGAGAACCACAAGTCATAAGACTTCATCAAAGAGAAATCCAAACCAGCAACATTTCTCCTGAACCTCAACCACAAACACAGAAAACCACAATTCACAACTGGTGAACACAACTTGTACTGTATAATGAATCAACAACCAAAAATCTGGATATAGCATCTTCTAACAATGAAGAACAATATGTCTTAACCATACATCCATAGGATCAAATCTGGACCAAAACTTGGAGCAACCACTGAATACCTGCAACATATCTTCATTATAATTTTCTCAATAACCTCGACATATACAACCAACAACAACTAGTCTATAACCAGTTGACCAATTGACATCAATGAAAACACCTTCAATCTTTCCATTCTTGCAACAATCTCCCCCTTTGTCATTAATGACAACACATGATGTGAAAAACCATCAAAGGCAACATACAAGCTTTGGATACATTTTTCTTTCTATTTCTCTCCCTTAGTAGATAAATGCTTCTTTTCCCATTCTTCCTCTCTATTTTTTTCCTTTTTTTTGTCACATGCATCTTCTCCTTTTTATTTTTATTTTTTTTCACATGCCTCCTCTCCTCCTTTGACATCAATGGAAAAGGAAAAAGATATTTTACATTGAATTCTCCTTTAACATGAAAAATAAAATACTTCACAATGACAACACCTGACACTACCTACTCCCCCTGAGAGGTAGCCACCAAAACATTAGTCTAGAAGAAAGATAGATCCATAGATCCACTAGACTGATGCATCTCCATATGCATCTAGTTCAAGAAATGAGGGGAAATAACCCCTAACTTCTCCCAGAGATACTCAAAATTATCTTTAGTAAGATCCTTCATGAAAATATCAACAAACTGATCCTTCATCGAAACATACTCAAGATTTACTTCATTCTCCATGACCTCTCTCAAGAAATGATATCTAATAGATATATGCTTCATCCTCAATTGCATCACAAGATTCTTTGAAATATTAATTGCACTCGTGTTATCATAGAAAATAGATATAGGATCATCATACACCACTGTGATATCTTTCAATGTCTGTTTCATCCATAGAACTTTCATACAACAAGACACAACAACAATATACTTAGCTTCAACAGTAGACAAGGAGATTGAATCTTTCTTTTTACTCAACCATGCCACCAACCTGCATCCAAGAAAGAATGCACAACCACCTATATTTTTCTTGTCATCTACACATCCAACCCAATCTGTATCTGTATAAGCACTTAAAGTAAAGTCACTATCACTAGGATACCATAATCTATAATCTAGAGTGTCATTCAAATATTTGAAAATTCTCTTGACAAGAACATGTGTTTCCATAGGATCTTCTTGAAATCTAGCCACAAGAAAGACATGTATGATATCCGGTCTAGTAGCAATAAAATACAATAGTCCACCAACCATAGATCTATACTTGCTCTGATCAGCCTTAGGTGAATCATAATATTTACCCAATTTTCAACCATTCACCATAGGAGTATTTACTGGTTTGGAACCATCCATCCTAAACTTCTTCAACATCTCTCTCACATACTTAGATTGTGAAATGAAAATTCCTTTCTTTGTTTGATTAATTTGTAGCCTAAGAAAGAAATTCATCTCCCCAAACATAGACATTTCAAATTATTTCTACATCTCTTCCACAAACATCTTGCACATATTTTCATTTCCTCCAAAGATAATATCATCAACATACACAACTACAATCAATATTTTTTCATTTTCAATCAATTAATATTCGTCATACCTTTGTTGAAATCTTGCTGAATCAAGTACCTATCTAACCTTGCATACCATGCTCTAAGAGCTTTTTTCAATCCATATAAATATTTCTTCAATCTGCAGACCATATCTGGTTGATCTTTCAACTGAAATCCTTTAGGTTGTTCCATATAGACTTCTTCTAGCTCACCATTCAAAAATGTTGACTTGACATCCATCTGATAGACCTTAAAATATTTATGAGTATAAAATTCCAAGAACATCCTTATAGCTTCCATTCTTGTTATTGGAGAAATTTTTTCCTGAAAATATATACCTTCTACTTGTGAGTAACCATTACACACAATCCTTGCTTTGTTCCTAAAAACTTCTCTAGTCTCATTCAACTTATTTCTGAATACCCAATTTTATCCAATAATATTTTTATTTGTCGATCTTTGGACCAATTCCCAAGTTTGATTCTTCTCAATCTACACACATTCTTCTTTCATTGCTTCCTTCCAATGTTCATCTTTACATACTTCACTTACATTCTTTGGTTCTATCTCATAAATTAAACATAGATTCACTTTAGCAACTATGCTTCTAGTTAGTACACCTTTAGGCTTATCTCCAATAATCTAACTTTCTGAATGATTCTTCAATACATATTTAGGTGTCTTAGGGGACATCACCAAAGAAAATTATTCTTGTTCATTTTGTTCATCCTACTTCTCTTGCTCATATTTTTCCTATTCTTCCATAATTTCTTTTATTCTTACGTAATCATGTTCATCAAATACATATCCATCAATGTCAATAGAATTCTTCACTGTCTCATCAACCTTTACATTTGAACTTTCTACAATCTTTCTCAGTCATTTATTGAGACATCTATATGCCTTGATTTTAGTAGAATATTCAAGAAAAATACCTTCATTACTTCTTGCATCAAACTTACCCAAAGTTTCTTCATCTCTTTTGATATAGCACTTGCTTCTGAATACCTTGAAATACTTAACAATAGGAATTCTTCCATGCCATAGCTCATAGGGAGTATTTGTACTATTTCCTCTTTCTTGAACTCAATTGAATACATAAACAATAGTATGAATAGCTTCTTTCCAGTAAACTTCCAATAATCCAACCTCAGTAATCATTGATCTAGCAGCCTCTTGAATTGTTCTATTTTTACTTTCAACAACTCAATTCTGCTAAGGAGTTCTTGGAGCAGATAACTATCTCTTTATTCCATGAACTTCACAAAACATGTTAAGCTCATGGGAGGTGAATTCTCCACCTCTGTTAGAACTTAATCATTTTATCGTTAAGTTCATTTCATTCTCAACCATAGCTTTGAATGCCTTGAATCTATCCAATGCATTTGACATCTCTCTAAGAAATGTAACCCATGTATATCTAGAATAATCATCAATTAAAAGCATAAAGTTCCTTTCACCAAGTAGATTTATCACTCTTGTAGGACAACAAAGATTTGTATGAACTAAATCTAGTAGTCTAGTAGTAGACTGTTCCTTTGTTCTGTAATGATTTCTTGCTTTCTTTCCAAACTGACATTTTTTGCAAATAACATTAACAAGATTTGTAATTATTGGTAAATATCTCATGACCTAAACAACACTAATCCTTTCCAAGTTATCAAAATTAATGTGACACATTCTCCTATGCCATAACCAAGTTTCATTGATCTAATTCATAAAGCATCGTCCATCAACACCTTTCAGTTGATAGATATTTCCTTCAAATATCTTTCCTGCAACAATCAACGTTCTGGATCCTTTTCGGATCTCACATTTCTCATCCTTAAACACAAGATAATATCCTTTTATGCAGATATGACCAACACTCAAAATATTAAACCTTAATCCCTTAACATAGTAGACATCATCAGTATGATGCTTTCCATCAAAACTTACTGAACCTATCCCATAGATTTTAGCACCAATATCATCTCCAAGCATAACCAAGCCTCCATCATATCTTTCAAGCTTAATAAACTTACTTTTATCACCAGTCATGTGATTTGAACAACAACTATCAACTACTCAATAGTTTTTCTCTTGTTTATCATGTAGGGAAGAGATAACCGTACCTTCATTTTTCTCCTTCTCCGAAGGGCTTTCCTTTACATATTTTTCAGAATTAGCAAAAGTAGGTTCATCCTTATTCACCAAGAAAAAGCATTCATTCAGATCATGATCTTCATAATCTGAATCCTCATCAGATATACTAGCATTCTCATTCACATAATAAGCTTTGTTAATTTTCTTTCCTTTCTTTTCTCTCTCATATCATTGTTTATTCCTTTTAGCTCTTTTCGGACACTTTGCAGCATAATGAACTATTTCTCCACAACTAAAGCATTTAAAGGGAAACTTACCTTCATACTTCTTAGAGTATTTCCTCATCCTTCTTACAAAGTTATCTTCTATTTCATCAAGGTTTTCTTCATCTGGATCTTCAACTTTTGTAGCTTTAAAAGCAGTCTCTAATTGGCATCCATTCCTTAGACTCGGCTTCCCCATTTCATAAGATGTCAAAAATCCTAATAGTAGATCCTTAGTACAAGTCAAATATAATCTATAGTCTACTTAATAGCACTCACCTTCTCATTGCAAGCATTAGGAAGAGTTTTTCGAATCTTCTTTAAAATATTGGTTTCATCTATAGTAGCACCAAGTCCTCTCATTGCAGTCACTATCTCATCTAATCTTTGTACATAAGCTTTAACATTCTCATCTTCAAACATATGTAGAAGATCAAACTGTGTCTCCAAGTTCTATAGTTTTACTTCTTTAAATATTTCATCACCATCATGTGCTCTTTCCAAAGAATCCCAGAATTCCTTAGCATTCTTCAAATTTTATACCTTAATCAACTCGAAATGTACCAAACTATTCTTCAAGATAATTTTTTCCTTATTGTTCACTTCATGTGCTTTGATCTCATCAGGTGTGCTTGGACCATTTGTAGGAGGAGTGTAAGGATTTTTGTAAGCTTTTTCCACATCATATCCATAATACTCCATATATTCTTCCATCAATACTTTCAAAATACCATAATTAGTTCCATTGAACCTCAGATAATCATAAACCATTTTGCTAGCCATCCTGGACCTTACTCAATCAGTTAAGCTCTTCACTAAGGAACCAAGCTATGATACCAATTGGTGAATAGGATAACTGAGAGGGGGAATGAATCAGTTGTCACCAAAATAAACTTCTAATTCAATCACCATAACTAATTCTTAACACTACTTAAATGATTAATCATAAAATGCCAATGTAGAAACTTAAATCCAACACATAAACACAATAACACCAGATTTACATGGAAAACCAAATGAGGGAAAAACCACAGTGAGGATTAACTCACACTATAAAGAATATCAAAACCAATTACAAAAGGCTCACTGCCTAAAATAAGGCTCACTACCAAAACAAGGACTCACTGTCCAATAGGTCTAACAACCTGGAGGGCTCACTACCACAGAGATACAAAGAATAACAAGAATATTGTTACACAGAGACTACAATCCCAATGCAACAAAGAGTTCCACCATAATCACTCATAGATATGCATGAATGATAAAGTCCACCTTCTACTCATTGCATCCAGAAACTCAAAATTTAAGCTTCACACTGATCTTCCTCACTCACTTCACACACACTCACTGAATAGAATTAGTGTTGCATCTAACTGTACTTTCTCTTTATCACTCTTCTTCACTCTTGTATATTTTCCATCACTAACTCATCCTGAATTTATACCATCTTCAACTTTGAAACATATCCAAAGTTGGCCATCCAAATCCAAGTTCAAATTAGATCAGTACCAAAACATCCTAAGGTGGAATTAGAATGAGGGTGACCCAAACACATGCTTCAAGGGATCCAAAAAGATCCAACATGCTTTATTAACCTTGAAAATAGTATTTCAAACAAGGTCAGCCAAACCAATGTAAAACACTTAGAACCATTAAGTACAAACTTCCCAAATGTTGAAATTATCTTAAATGTAATCAAGGAAACTCAACTCTAGAACTGCAAGTCATAAGAATTCATCAAAGAGATCCAAACCAGCAACATTTCTCCTAGACCTCAACCAGAAACATATAAAACCACAATTCACAATTGGTGAACACAACTTGAACTATACAATAAATCTATTAAAAGGCATAGGACAACTGAGAGGGGAGGTGAATCAGTTGTCACAAAATTCAATCACAAAACTTCAAACACTTATCAACTTCACAACCATACTATTATGTTATTAAGTATGAACATGTAATGCAGATAACAGAAAGCAAAATCAACACAATGAACACCAGATTTGGAAAACCCAATAAAGAAAAAAACATGGTGAGGGTTAACTCACAATATAAAGTATTAGCAAAACCAAATATAAGAGGCTCACTACCAAGGGCTCACTATGTAGAATAGGACTCACTATCCAGATACAAAGGCTCACTACCTATAGAAAGGACTCACTATCCAATAGGGAGGCTCACTACCTATAAAAGGATTACAAAAATTTTTTGGCTTCACAGCCGAAATGAACTAATGATAGTGCACCTAACAAGTGTTGATACAGTTCTAGTGATGCTCAATAGACTGACTTAGCACACTTCATTATTTTAGCACTTCTTCACATTCACATCAATGCCATTCCTCTCTCTCTTCTCTTCTATCTTCAATCTTGAAAACTATTTGACATATATATTTGACCTATGCACAAACATCAATTAGGTCAGCCTAATTAGATGCAACCCTTGTTCATTAAAAGATATCAATTTTTAGCTTCAAGCATTCAAAAAATCTTCCAAAAGACAATTCAAACATTCAACACACTACATCATGTCGACATAGACCTAAGATAGGTCACACATATATCCGAAAAACCAAATTAATTCACCATACCAACAATTATTCATGAGGTTAGCCAAAGATAGGCCTAACAACAAAACTGCAACAATAGAATAATGTCGATAAACTAATTCCCAAATCCGCAAGCAACAACTATCAACCACAAAGAATTGTTGATCAAAATACCAAAGGATGTAAGCTGTATACTGGTTCAGATACCAAACCAAAATACTAGATCAAGCAATAACTTAGTCTTGTAGTCAACAACCCATATAACATGGTGACATCAATGACAACACAAAAATGTATAGTAGGCCATTCTTCTTCATTCTTCCAACAATCTCCCCCTTTGTCATTGATGGAAACATGTGCCAAAAAGTTCTCTCTCCTATCACTAGTATTCTTCACATGAATCTCTCTCCCTTTGACATCAATGACAAGGGGCAACCAAAAAGTAGGATGTAAACATATGTACATGGTAATATTTCATATACATAGAAATTCCAACTCCCCATTTCAATCATTCAAGTGAAAATGACACTTTTACATGAAATATTTTCTTGTACCTATCTCTTATGATTGGAATAATCCTTTTCCAAGCAAGCACAATTGAATTCATCCTTGCACTCATACCATGCAATAAGGACAACTATGTAAAAGAGGATGTATGGTCTGAAGATAGACATTTTCGTTCACATTCTTCTGTGTTAGAGATATTTCAAAGAGATGATCCAATGGGACCTAACAATTTCTTTCACCAGCCAGAAGGTTGTAACCAAGTATTCTCTTTGCCTCTGAGCAATTAGTAGTTCCACTTGCAATTCACCAACACTTATTCTTTATTTTCCATTCTTGTCTTTAAAGAAATCAAAATTATTTCCCATACTATTCATCTCAAATTTAATGGCTTCAATTCTGCTTCAAAAAATTTCAACAACTATCGGCCACCTGAGATAATAGTTGTAGATGTTAGATGCTTCTTTGATGCATTCTCTTGTCTCATTAATGTGTCTCATTAATGTGTTTAGATAACACTTGTTTGGATTTTACACATCTCCTTTCAATCATGGCTTCAAATTTATGTCCTTCAGGTCCTTCCAACAATGTTCTTTCTTCAATAACCTCAACTAGATCATCTGGTAATAAATCAGATAAATCTGAGACTAAAATACCCTTATTGAGCAAATAATCAACTAGTACATCATCAATCTTAAGTCTTTCAACCGAAGAGCATGCACTCCACATTTCACCAGTCTTCTTCATATCACCTTTATTTAACATCATCCATATATCCTATGGATCAAAGCATTCAGATCTAGGTAGATATTCTTCTTCATTCTTCTCTTCAGCTATGATAGGGATAACATCTTATGAGATAGATTTTCTCCTTTTAGATTCTGGAGGGGATTCACTAATGACAACTTCCAATTCTCTCTTACCGAAGGAAGAGCCCACTTCAAACTAACTAGGCACTAACATACTGAAGCACGAATTTGTCTTCATGGATGTGAAATAAGTTGTTCAAACACTTTTATTTTCCTCCATCGATTCCAAATACCTATAAACTTGTTTTCCAACAAGAATACTAGATTCCCACTCAACATTCTCTTTTTTTGATAGTGAGCTCAAAAAGTAAAATATCAAACATATGAGAAAATACCCAAACTAAAAAGGATAGCCCTCAACCAAGGACATTTTGAGATTCTCAATTAGGTTTTATAGTAATAAGCTACACAAATAAAACTACTTGTTTTCCTTAACCATCATGTGTGCAAGATATACAAAAATAGCTAAAGTCGAACCTTCATGATTTCTAAAATAGATTTTATAAGAAATGTTGTATGCAACATACCTTACAACAAAATCTGCAATAGTATTTATCAATAGAGCTCGAGGGTCTTTTTCAATACTAGTATGTTCCTCCACATCTCTGTATTTTATGGTTTTCTTCCCAGGGAGATCCCCAACACTGCATAAACCAATAATCGCTTTGATTGCTTCCTTCGTGATCAGGTAGGGTTTGTCCAACATAATGTTGTTCTTGAATAGAATTAAAAAAATAATATAGATTCTTTATCTGCAAATTACCAGGGAAATTCTCCCCATAAATCCATACCTAGGGTTTTTATGTTCTACAATTCATTTGTCTTCAGCCCTAGTTCCATTTCCTTTATCTTCCTATGATCGAATTCTTCCAATTCAACACCCTTCAGCTTCAGTGGAATATTGGCACTTGATCCTCTATCCATTGTCGTGCTTATCTTTCTTGAAGTCATTATTGTTCAATTGAAACTTCTTCATTTTCCCTTCTTCCCCTTCGTAAACTGAGAAATAAGTAAAAATTCCTTCAAATTACCTTAGATTTTTTTCAAATCACTTCGAGATCACTTCAAGATTGCTCCAAGTCGTTCTTTAATCTAACTTCTTCATGTGCACAAGTGAACAAGAAGACTTATGAATTTTACTTTATACACCGTCGGTTTGTCCTAGTTCACATTAAATGTGGAAAACTTCAAAAAGTTGATAAAACCCTTGTTTCTCTGCACTGTAAACCCTAAATCGGTCTTCAAAAGAATATTCCTATACCTTTTCTTTTGGTTTCTTTTCCATAATCTCTATTTTCTCATTCTATACAATATATCCTCATGCCAGCATATGACACACCATTCAATCAGGGGGTTTGTACAGTTTTTTGTTAATGCTCCCCCTAAAACCATGCTAGGTCTAATTCCTAGAGGAATTTTCTATACCGGATGAGGGAAGATACGCATATGTTGTCTCTAGTTCTTCTTCTTTCTTCCTAAATATATTATTCATCTCTTGTTTCACCTCATCTTTGTCAATTTTCTTCACAGGCTCATTCTTCTCTACAGGAGCAGACTGTTTTCCCTTCTTATTTCTGCAAACTTTTGAGATATGTATGGGTTTATTGCAGTTATAGCAAACAACACTTTTCTAATTTTTCTAACCTCCATTAACCCTTGATCTACATTGATTTTCTTTATGTCCAAATTTGTTACAAGCATAGCAGTAGCCATTAAAAAATTGATTCATTCTACCTCCATTGAACCTATTCATCATCACTTGACTAATCATTCTCACCTTAGATCTACATTCAATAGCTCTATGTCCAAATTTCTTGCATGAAAAACACTATCCAAAAAACTGATTCAATTTACTTAGGCACTCAATTGCCCTATGACCAAATTTGTTACATGAAAAATAGACACCATTGAAAGATGGATACCTTTGAGCATTAGGTTGTCTCAGAGGTGGTCTTCTAGAAAAGTTTCTTGAATTTCCTTTTTGCTTCCCTTTGTCTTGAGTCTTTTGATTATCTTTTGAACTTTCACCTATTTCATTTCCCAAGCCACCTTTATCTTTACTTTTTTTTTTGTCCAACAATCAACTCATCAAGCTTGTGAGAGCTAGATTTGAAATTGTTCTCATAGAGTTTTGCTTTCTTCAATTTTCTTCTTTTCTTCCACTAGCACTTTCAATCCAATGATCTCTTGTTTCAACTGCTCACTCACTTCTCTATGTATTTCTTTGAATTTTTTCAATTGATCTTCTAATTTCTGGACACATTCATTTGCATCTTCAAGATTTTCTTTTAGATCTCTATTTTCATTATCAACTTTATCAAGATCTTCAAGTGCAACCCGAAGCTCTTCTTTATCATCTATTTGATCAACCTTCAGGATCCTCCTCAAGCAGTTAAGCTCATCACTAAGGAACCAAAGATCTGATACCAATTGTTAAAAGGCACAGGACAATTGAGAGGGGGGGTGAATTAGTTGTCACCAAATTCAATTACAAAATTTCAAACACTTATCAGCTTCACAACCATACTATTATGTTATTAAGTATGAACATGTAATGCAGATAACAAAAAGAAAAATCAACACAATGAACACTAGATTTTATGTGGAAAACCCAATAAGGAAAAAACCATGGCAAGGGATAACTCACAATATAAAGTAATAGAAAAATTGAATACAAGCAAGGGCTCACTACCCAAAATAGGACTCACTATCTGAATATAAAGGCTCACTACCTACAAAAAGGACTCACTGTCCAACAGGGAGGCTGACTACCTATAAAAGGATTACAAAACAAATTTGGCTTCATAGCCAAAATGATCTGATGAGAGTGCACCTAACAAGTGCTATTACAATTCCATTTATGCTCAATAGATTGACTTAACACACTTCATTAGTTTAGCACTTCTTCACATTCACATCAATGTCATTCCTCACTCTCTTCTCTTCTATCTTTAATTTTCAAATTTTTTTGACATATATATCTGACCTATGCAAAAACATCAATTAGGTTGGCCTAATTAGATGTAACCCTTGTTCATTAAAATATATCAACTATCAGCTTCAAGCATTCACAAAATCTTCAAAAAGACAATTCAAATGTTCAACATGCTACATCATGTTGTCATAGACCTAAGATAGGTCACACATATATACACAAAACAAAATTAATTCACCATACCATCAATTATTAATGAGGTCGGCCAAAGATAGGCCTAACAAAAAAAAAGCAACAACAGAATAATGTCAATATGCCATACGAGCACCTAAGCATGAGATATTTCAAATATACATGCTTTCAATATCCATAAACTAATTCCAAAATCCACAAGCAACAACTATCAACCATAGAGAATTTTGGATCAAAATACCAAAGGATGTAAAATGTATACTAGTTTAGATACCAGACCAAAATATAGGATCAAGCAATAACTTAGTCTTGTAGTCAACAACCCATATAACATGGTGACATCAATGACAACACAAAACTATATAGTAAGCCATTCTTCTTCATTCTTCCAACAAAATAAACAACCAAAAATCTAGATATAGCATCTTCTAACAACCAATAACATGTATGAACCACACAACCATAGGAGCAAATCTGGACCAAAACTCAGAGAAACCACTGAATACCTACAACATATCTTCATTATAATTTTCTCAATATCCTCGACATATACATCCAACAACAACTAGTAGATAACTGGTTGACCAGTTGACATTAATGATAATACCTTCAATCTTTCCATTCTTGCAACAATATGTAAATTGCCCTCATTTGGATAGATATGAGCCATTAATCAATAATCAATCAAAGCCTTTCATTTTGTATTTCAAAATCTATAAAATGCTATGACTTTTCCATTGTAAAAGAGAGAGAACTTGTAATTGTTTCCAAGATACTACCAAAATTAATACATAAATTCATCTTATGGATGTATCTTGTGTTCAATTTTGAAAGTTAGCATGGTTGCATGTTTCTACTCTAGATTCATCTTTTAAAATTAGTTCAATTTATCTAAATATTTATTGGAGTAAATATTTGATGGATTTCTAGGTTCATACCATTTGACTCTTGTTGATTATAAGTTTTAGTATATGGTTAGTCTGAACCATTTTTATGTTTAAGTTTAATTATAAGTTGTTTATTAAATTGCATTGATATTGATGGGTTTAATGAATGATTTGTAATCAAAAAAATTTATGAACACCATTGAATATTGCATTTTTTTTGTGTAGTGTTAATTTGGTAAAGAAAAAATAGATTTTATGGAAACTGTCTATTGATTCCAATTTATTTTTAGTCTTAGGTTAAATTAGGTTTCTAAACCCTAATCCTTTTAAGTTCATATGAGGTTAAAATAAATAAAAAATTAAAAAAAAAAAATCAGAAGTTAAAAACTTAAATCAAAGATTTTAGATCTCAAAAAAGTTAGAAAATGTTGAAGAGGGAATTGCAAAAATCCCAATCCTAGTGTAGAAAAGAAGTTTTTCATTTTTAGTAAGCATAAGTTGCCTCATGATTACCAACAAAATCACATTCATTTCACCGATTTATCCGTGTCACAGTCAAGACCTAACCACCAGAACCTTGGAGTTACATTTTTTGAGTACTCAAATAAGATTTCCTTTCAAGAGAGGATGGGATACCTAGTGTATTTTATTCCATGTTGGTGAGTGCAAAAACACCCATCAAAAGAATTAGCTCTAGGAGGGAAATCCATGAGATGGAAGTTGAATGATATTTCAAGTTCTAAATCTAAGATATGATAAATCTCTCTATATAACAAGAATAAAAAAAGTGGTGGAAAAATTAAAAAACTTAAAATATGTAGATGAGTAGACATCAGTTTGTTGTCTCTTGCTATGTAGAGAGTCTTAGAATTGATATTCCATAGTGTTAAGTTATGAATAAATGGTTGTAACCTATGAGTGTGTCTTATTTTTCTTTGTTAGACCAATGTTGAATACATGACACCACTAAGCACAATGAAATGAATTGTTTGACATTTTTGACAAGGCTGGATATGGCTATGGAAGGGAAAATTTTCTTCTGGGATGTACCTAAGCCTAAACTATTTTTGATATCAAATAAATTTATTCTTGCAAATGATGATAGTATAGCATTGGAAGGGTGTACATAATTTATTACGAATTTAATGAAATATTAAATTAATCTTGGGAACGAGATATGTTTGGAGGACCTATTGTTGCCATATTGGTGCAAAGTACACAATGTTGTGTTGGAATCAAGGAACACTGAGAGGGGGGGTGAATCAGTGTTCTATAATTTTTAACTTTATTAATATGATCTTTAAAGCACTTATAACATTCAACCAAAAGAAAGATGCATGAACATAAAAAAAGCAACCACAACACCATAACACAAAGATTTTTTTAATGTGCAAACCTTGTTAGGGGAAAAAACATAGTGGAGGTCAATCCAAAATATGATCTAAGTACTCAAATAAGTGTTTACAAAAGGGAATGTGTTGGTTATTTTTTTAGAACCAAACTTAATCTCTTCCTAACCTATGGGCTTGGCACAACCCAATTATCAGCTAGGTTGAGGATTGGCCAACACTTAAGTAGAGTACTTATTACTTTACTTCTTCTCTTCGGGCTCTATGAGACCTAGGGGGTAATCCCACATATACTCATAATATTTTACGCTTGGTCAAGAGTATTTCTTCACACAGATGCACTATTCCATGAAAATAACCTTATCAAAAGCTCAAAAAACCTTAGATAGAAGTGTTACTTATTTTCAAGGAGTGTGCCTTCATACTTAGAAGTGGAACATTGAAATTTAAAGTATTTTGAATTATTCTTCATCTTGAATATTCGACCCAATTCAATACTGGCTCAACTGATTATAAGATAAATTAACAAGATAATCATTACTTTATCTAAGGAAAATGAATTATAACCGATAGTCAATAGGTAATACAATTTGGATTGAACCTCATAAATTAGTGGACCATTTGGATGTCACTTTGTAACATCTAACTCACTATGTTTACAAAGTATCACTTCCTTACTAAAACCTATATGTTTTTTCATAGACTAATGAGCTCATTTCAACATTTAATCAATTCTTTGAACTGAAGCATAAAAAAAATTCATACATTTTGTGCAAATGACAAAAGAAAAATATAGATGTCATTAACAATCTTCATTCATAACTTGGAAGAAAACAAATAGGAGAGAAATATTCGTAAACTAAAACTCTTCTTCATTTCTAATATTTCATTGTAAAACCATATTTAAGATTCATACACAGTATAACTTTCATCTTAGACTTGATTTTGATTCATCTACTAGAGTATCTATTTACATTCTATTCCGCTATAGCATAGTATCTATTATGACCTTGTCTAGACTCAAAATTCTAAACTCTTTTTTTTTCAGCCATGAAATCCACTTTATATAAATGGGGGAGCAACAAGCACCTAGTTGAATTACAATTTCAATTTCATTTGAGTTCATTTCAAAAACCTAATTCTAACTAAATCCTCAAAGGAATCCCCAAGTGGTTTCATACATAATCATTTCAGAACAAGGGAGGAAAAAAACATGTGTAGAATATTAGTTGTCGTTGTCATAGAATTTGTTGTTTGGAACATAAACATTCAATCATATTATCTAGAAGATTATTCCACATCAGCATGAGGAAACAAAAGAAAAACCATGGACATATGAAGAAAAATACCTCCTATGTAAAGACCATGGTGTCATTAAAAACTAAAATAGGAGGTGACCCTTATTCTGAGTCATCGGCATCTGAAAATGCCCAACCACTCCTTGTCCTTGATGCAATTGGAGGTATCACCAACACATCATCATCATAACTATCATATGGCACCAGGGAATGCAAGTACTGGCCATAGTTTGAGTCGTCATCAACTTCAACATCTGAAGGAGAGTCTGAAAGCATGATAGGAGAATTGTTCTTACCCAGGCAAGCCCTATGACTCATCTCTTTCTTTCTGGCCTTCTTCACTAGTATTGCTAGTTCCTTTCCTTTGCATTCGACCACTTTACCTAGAAGGGTCATGTTTCTCAAATGGTATGTACTCTACACAATTGACTTCTTTTTATGGACCCTAGCCCTCCTTTTTCCCTTTGAAACCTCAAGAGAAGCCATGGATTCTTGCTCAACTATGTCTTCACGGAATTCAAACACACTTAGCTGGCTAGAACTCCTAACAGGTGGGAATGATGTACCATCTTTTCCAATCTTCTATAAAGATAGTTGAGAGATAATTAAAAATGTTCTAGACTTAAGACCCACAAGAGAAATAACCCAATCCCAACAATTACAGACAATTCTAGCAACAAAAATCCCAAATAAACTAGAGAACCTAATCTCATACCAATTTTCTCAAGATGAAGACACTGAAGCTATGCTTAGGAAAACTCAATCACCTCTACTACTCATACCTTACTTATTTTGTAGTTTGAAAAGATAGTGTGAATAAAACAGTGATCAACCTACATTAAATAGTAAATTCAAGCATGCAAAATTAATGATTCAGAATTCCTTACGCGAACAAATTGGTAACTATTATGTTTGGCTCTACATCTGGACTATTCATCTTAGAGCAATTAAAACTTCATCTAAGGTATCCATGGGCTCTCTTTTTTTACCATTATCAACTTTCTCCTTGAAAACAATGAGGTTATTTCAAATGTTGCCACATTTCCCTCCAACCCTAATTAATCATAGTTGATCTGACGATTAGCATGTATCACCAACCTAATTCATGCTTCTCATTAATACCAATGAAGTACATAGGACTAATTTCTTGGAGAGAAACTTTCTTTATACGCTTCATCATTGATTCTCCCCAAGATTTAGGGTGCAATTTAGCAACGAGGCTATTCATGCAATGATTTTTCAGTCCATTAGATCATCCTACTATAAGATTTTATCAACAGTTATCCAGTTCTCTTGCCACTTTCTTTTTTGATCTTTGTGAAATCCCCAGGATCATGACACGTTGCCTTTTTCATTTATGGTCATCGCTCACCACCAATCTACTTTACCATCACTTGGCTTTATCAACGATGAAAACATACTTGTGATGGCCTTTAGCCCTTGATTCTATGGCCTGACTTCTGATCACATATGTTCCTTCATCATGCATTGCCAATTCAAACTTCATGCCTAGGATCCCATTGGCTATGAGAGACATTGTGGAAACACCAGATCTTGGACACATGCACCTCCATAAAACAAATGGCGCCAAAGACATTTCCCATAACATAATATCAAATTAGAAAAATAAAAACCCTTTTAGAAGGCACCCATCACTTATCTCTAATTTAGAACTTAAGTTCTAAGATAAATCCACAATGAGTGATAAGGCCTCTGCTCATCGCTGATTCTACTCATATATTGTGCAAGCAATTAGCAATGAACGGTTTACATTATTTTTAGGGTTCATCGCACATTGCTAATGTGAGCTACTTTTTACAACATATCCATGATCACATGGTGTGACAACATATCGCTCATCACTATTACAAATTTTATTTTCAATGGCCATCCACGATGAGCAATAAGAGCATAAAACTAAAAACATCACTCATCACTATTACAAATTTGAGGGATCAAATGCCATTAGTGATGAGTGATATCAAAGGAAAGTATCGCTCATCGCTCATCACTAATTCAAGGTGTAAACCTATGAATAAATCAGTGATGAGTGATATAGTTACAAGGGACATCGGGACTTAAGTGAAATTTTTAGGTACATGCTCATAAGTTGTTATAAAAGAGGGGACTTCTCTAGGGAAACACAAGAACAGTAGGCTCAAAACTTTGGAATCATGTAGAAAAAAAGATGTAATGATCAAAAAATCATTTCCCTAACCTATAGAAATGAACGATTCAGACCTACACAAGAGATAGACCAGTCACATGGTGACAGTCACATGATGATGTAAATTTGAAAATTCCCTCCCCTTATGTGACCAACAATAGACACTATTTAGCCAATAGTAAAATAGAACACCAAGCAACTAAAAATAAACAAAACCCTAACCCTCACATTAAAACCCTACATTAGATGTGACAAAAAAACTAAGGTTTCAATATGAGCACTCAAATTTTTTTAATTTTTTTTTAAGTGGCATCAATGGCTCTTTCTGGGGACATCTATTCCTCAATGAACAGAGTGAGAATTCAGATCCTCTGGAGATGCAGACCCAGTGCCTACTCCATTGGCTGACATAGTCTTTATTTTTTCAACTTTTTAACCTCATTTGGCAACCCCAAGCCACCAAATGGAAAAGGGAAGCCAGTTCTTACCTTTGTGAAACACCAATCTTTTAAAATTGTTGATCTCTTTTAATCCATTCTTGCCTTTGTCACACCACATCCACAAGAGTGACTTCATTCTTGCAAACACAAATGACAAGCTTCCTTTGAATTTAACTTTACCATCACATGGCAACCAAATGACATAGGTTGCATCACTGCCACTCATTTCATTTTCATATTTTGTGGCAAGTGACAAAATGTGAGGATAGTGATCAAGAACATATGAAAACACAACCTTATCACATTTAACAATTCCCTCACAATGATTAGGCTTAGAGAAGACATCATCCTTAAGAAACAATGTGCAATCCTCTTGTGTATTGAGCAAAGGATACTCA
Organism: Sequoia sempervirens; assembly: GCA_007258455.2. Taxonomy (NCBI): domain Eukaryota; kingdom Viridiplantae; phylum Streptophyta; class Pinopsida; order Cupressales; family Cupressaceae; genus Sequoia; species Sequoia sempervirens. The sequence goes on along the minus strand of VDFB02281492.1, from coordinate 454,871,904 downwards.
CACATTTGAAACTCATCCAGTTGAATTGCATCACAGGTGATTTTGTCATCATCCCAACAACACTACTCAATGATATTACCATATGTTTCAATGTACTGAAAGAAAGATTCACCAAACCTCATAATACCTTCGTCCACATTCAAATCATAGCATTCAAACAAAACATCAACATCCCAAACAATGTTTTTCACTTTAAGCTCATTGACAAGATTGTCAGCACTCAGTATGTTATCACAAAAAGAAATCTCAAGTACAGGTTCATATGGCTCAAAAAATACTTCTATAACAAATTCCTCACAATGACTATTTAAAACAAATTCACTGTTACAATAAGTATCATACTCCACACCACCTCCTGTTGCATCAACATGACAATCTGAAGCATAATGCTTATGAGGAAAACTATGAGTTGTAGATCCCAAAAGAGATCCACATATGCATCCATGTGATTTACACAATCATATTCTTCAACTGCAAACTCATCATAAATAGCATCATTAGTTGTACTAACATTTATATCTACATTTCCACTATCAAGTACAACTTCTTCAATGTTGATCTAATGGAAACATTCAGGGATAACTTCAAAGGTAGTAACATTAACAAAAGAAGGTAAAGCATCAAACAAAAGAGGAGTTCCTTGTTCATTATGAGCAACATATGCATGCCTTTCATAATCAACTAGTTTACATGATTCATTCAATGCACCTATTGTATACATATCTCCTCCGTTTACACTGCTATCAAGATCAACAAAATTTCCTTTCTCACTGTCAAACTAAAAACCATCAATGGTTTCTTCATTACAACTACTTACACATGATTTCTCTATCTGAAAATCATTGCATACTCTGTCTTTTTCATTTGATATGCTAACATTCTCAAATTTACTCTTCAAATAAACAAGCTCCTATGTCTTATCATCATGAAAGCTTTCATCAATGCTACACTCACTTGTAGAATCAGCATGACCAATTGTACCATTGCATTGCTGATTACACATGTCTATTTCAAAAAAGATATTCAATTCATATCCATCATCTTGTTCTTGTGAGCCTCCAGAATTATTGTCTTCATTTTCCTTGTTGGAGCACTTTCCATTTTAAGAGAATAATTCTACCTCTTCCTCATGAGAAGAATCACAGTCACTAGGGATGCAAATTGAATTGAAATCATTGCGATCACCGAGACAAGAATTCTTTTCAGCTGGTTGCAAACTTTCATTTACAACACCATTGTTCTGATCATGAAGACATGAAACTTCAGAATCAACATGATCACCAACTGTATATTCAAAATCCATAGAAGAGAAAATACTTTCATTATCATCTGCATCAGTGCAGCCCTCTTTTGATACAGAAAATTGGCTCTCTATTTATATATTTTAAGAGAAAATAGAAGAAACTTCAGATGTTTCATCTATATCTTCATGACCATCATGGCTGCAATATTCATCAAAGTACATTTTCTTCATGGGTTTTTCAAACACAAAACTCTTATCATTGTCTTTTGCTATACCATCTACATCCATTGGACTAAATCTTGAAAAAGTACCATCACATAATTGAGTTAGGAGATTACTTCCATATTTATCTATCATTTCCTCAATTATTCAAAGCCATTGATATGAGCATTTAAGATTAGGAGGCTTTAAATGAGTTGGCATGGTACTTAGACCTAGCTCAAGTCTTTCACAAAATACATCACTACACATTGATTCATCAGGTCTATTTAATGTTGGTATAGCAAATAGAATTTTCATGAATATATCTTGAAAATCATAGGACTCACCCTACAATCTTTTTGCATCATATAATGCATCAATAAGTGACATAGGTTCAACCTCATTTTTAGATTTCTCTTCAAATATTTCTTGGGTATGTGGATTCCTTTCTTCAATCAAGCATTCATTGTCTATGGACTCTTCTTCAAAATAATCAATGAAATGCATTATGAGCCCATGCCATGAATCTATGGAATGCACTGGTAAACTAGAAAACCAATATTAAGAAGTATCTTCTGAAGTTCTTACAAAAAACTCCATGACAACATCTTCCTCTACTATTTAGCAGTCTTCCATTACATAAAGAAAACCTTGTACATGTTGTGATGTTGATTCTTCAAGACCTCCTCTAAACTTAGGAAAATACTCATTAATTCTTCTTGGGATAGAATGTGGGTAACCTTGGATTTTACTGAAATCAAGAGGGTCATATCTCTCACTAGTGAACACTTTCCTTTGAGGACATGGTTGTGTTCTAGGCATGATATTGCAAGTTGTAGAGGAAGTGCTAGGACAAAAATACATATTTGTAAATAAGATTTATGTTCTATCTACAATTAATTTATTTTCAATATCCTTTTCAAAATATCCTACTTTCTCATTTCCCTTTCTACTAGTATCTTGAAATACTGAATAAGGGACAGTATTAACTAGAAATTTTTGTTGAAAAACTTCATACAAAGATATTACAATATAAAAATACTTGAGAACTGTTGCAACCAACTATTTTGATGATGTAGAAACTTATGTAGATTTTCCACCTCTTTGAAAGAGGAAAAGGTCTTCAAGGAGCATAAAACTTCTTCCAAGATCTATGTATTTCTAAGTTCTCTCCACTAGCAGAGCACCAGAATTCAAGAATACATTAGAAACATTGCAGAAATTTCCTTCAAGTATGTAGGTCCTTGGATCATTCTTACCCAAAACTACAGATCAACAAACTGATTGACTCTTTTTAACTGATCCCCAATAGAGTCGCCAATCTGTTGGTTATTTTTTTAGAACCAAACTTAATCTTATTCCTAACCAATGGGCTTTCCATGACCCAATTATTAGGTAGGTTGAGGATTGGAAAACACTTAAGTAGAGTAGTTATTACTTTACTTCTTCTCTTCAAGCTCTGTGAGACCCAAGGAGGGTAATCCCACATATACTCATAATATTTTATGCTTGTTCAAGAGTATTTCTTCACACATATGCACTATTCCATGAAAATCACCTTATCAAAAGCTCAAAAAACCTTAGATAGAAGTGTTACTTATTTTCAAGGAGTGTGCCTTCATACTTAGAAGTGGAACATTAAAATTTAAAGTATTTTGAATCATTCTTCATCTTGAATCTTAGGCCCAGTTCAATACTAGCTCAACTGATTATAAGATAAACTAACAAGATAATCATTACTTTATCTAAGGAAGAAAATGAATTATAACTAGTAGTCAATCGATAATACAATTTGGATTGAATCTCAGAAATTAGTGGACCATTTGGATGTCACTTTGTAACATCTAACTTAGTGTGTTTACAAAGTATCACTTCCTTACTAAATCCAATATGCTTTTTTCACAAACTAATGAGCTCATTTCAGCATTTAATCAATTCTTTGAACTAAAGCATAAAAAAAATTCATACATTCTATGAAAATGACAAAAGACAAATGAAGATTTCATTAACAATCTTCATCCATAACTTGGAAGAAAACACATAGGAGAGCAATATTTGTAAACTAAAACGCTTCTTCATTTTTGATATTTCATTGTAAAACCATATTTAAGATTCATACACTATATAACTTTCATCTTAGACTTGCTTTTGATTCATCTACTAGATTATCTATTTACATTCTATTCTGATATAGCATAGTATCTATTATGACCTTGTCTAGACTCAAAATTCTTAACTTTCTTTTTTTAAGCCATGAAATCCACTTTATATAAACAAGGGAGCAAGAAGCACCCAATTGAGTTAAAATTTCAATCTCATTTGAGTTCATTTCAAAAACCTAATTCTAACTAACTCCTCAAAGGACTCTCCAGGTGGTTTCATACGTAATCATTTCAGAATAGGGGAGGCAAAAAACATGTGTAGTATATTAGCCGTCACTGTCATAGTATTCGTTGTTTGGAACAAAAACATTTGGTTCGTATTATCTGGAAGATTATTCTACATTAGCATGAGGAAACGAAAGACAAACCATGGACATATGAAGAAAAATACCTCCTATGTAAAGACCATGGTGTCATCAAAAACTAAAATAGGAGGTGACCCTTATTAAAAGTCGTCGGCATCCAAATATGTCTGACCGCTCCTTGTCCTTAATGAAAATGGAGGTATCACCAGCATGTCATCATCAAAACTATCATATGGCACTAGGGAATGTAGGTACTGGCCATAGTCTGAGTTGTCATCAACTTCAGCATCTGAAGGAGAGTCTGAAAGCACTATAGGAGAATTGTACTTTCTCGGGTAGGCCCTATGACTCTTATCTTTCTTTCTGGCCTTCTTCACTGGCATTTCTAGTTCCTTGCCTTTGCATTCGACCACTTCACCAGGAAGGGTCCTATTCCTCAAACGGTATGTACTCTACAAAATTGACTTCTTTTTATGGCCCCTAGCCCTCCTTTTTCCCTTTGAAACCTTAGAAGAAGCCATGGCTTCTTGCTCAGCTATGTCTCAACGACATCCAAACACACTTAGTCGGCTACACCTCCTAATAGGTGGGAATGATGTACCAACTTTTCCCATATTCTATAAAGCTAGTTGAGAGATAATTAAAAAGGTTCTAGACTTAAGACCCACAAGAGAAACAACCCAATCCCAACAATTGCAGACAATTCTAGCAACATAAATCACAAATACACCAGAGAACCTAATCTCATACAAATTTTCTCAAGATGAAGACACTGAAACTCTGCTTAGGAAAACTCAATCACCTCTACTACTCATACCTTACTTCTTCTACAGTCTGAAAGGATACTATGGATAAAACAGGGATCAACCTGCATTAAATAGAAAATTTAAGCATGCAAAATTAATGATTCAGAATTCCTTACATGAGCGAATTGGTAACTATTTAGTTTGGCTCTGCATCTAGACAGTTCATCTTAGAGCAATTAAAACTTCATCTAAGGTGGTCGTGAGCTTTTTGTTTCAACCATTATCAACTTTCTCCTTGAAAATAGCAAGGTTATTTCAAATGTTGCCACGTTTCCCTCCAACCCTAATTAATCATAGTTGATCTGACGATTGGCATGTATCACCAACCTAATTCATGCTTCTCATTAATACCGAAGAAGTACATAGGACTAATTTCTTGGAGAGAAACTTTCTTTATACGCTTCATCACTGATTCTCCCCAAGATTTAGGGTTCAAATTAGCAATGAGGTTATTCATGCAATGATTTTTTTAGTCCATCAAATCATCCTACTATAAGATTTTATCAAAGGTTATCCAACTCTCTCACCACTTTCTTTTCTAATCTGTGTGAAATCCCCAAGATCATGACATGTTTCCTTTTTCAATTATGGTCATTGCTCATCGCCTATCTACTTTACCATCACTCGGCTCTATCAATGATGAAAAAATCCCTATGATGAGCTCTAGCCGTTGATTCTATGGCCTGACTTCTGGCCACATCTATTCCTTTATTTTTCATCGCCAATTCAAAATTCATGCCTAGGATCCCATCGATGATGAGAGACATTATGGAAAAACAAGATCTTGGACACGTGCACCTACATAAAAAAAAGGCACCAAAGACATCACCCATAAGATCATATCAAATTAGCAAAAGAAAAACCCTTTTAGAAGGCACCCATCACTTATCGCTAATTTAGAACTTAATTTTTGAGATAAATCCATGATGAGTGGTAAGGCCTCTATTCATTGTTGATTCTCCTCATATATTGTGCAAGCAATTAGAAATTTACGGTTTATATTATTTATAGGGTTCATCGCACATCGCTAATGTGAGAGCTACTTTTTACAACATATCCGCGATCATGTCCGCGATCACATGATGCGACAACATATCGCTCATCGCTATTACAAATTTTATTTTCAATTGCCATCCGTGATGAGCGATAAGATCTTAAAGCTAAGAACATCGCTCATCGCTAATACAAATTTGAGGGATCAAATTCCATTAGCAATGAGCGATATCAAAGGAAAATACCACTCATCTCTCATCACTAATTCAAGGTGTAAACCTATGAACAAATCAGCAATGAGCGATATTGTTACAAGGGACATTGGGACTTAAGTGAAAGTTTTAGGCATATGCTCATAATTTGTTCTAAATGATGGGACTTATCTAGGGCGACACGAGAATAGTAGGCTCACAACTTTCGAATCATGTGGAAAAAAGGACGTAATAATCAAAAAAACATTTCCCTAAACCTGTGGAAATGGATGATTCAGACCTACATAAGAGATAGACTGGTCGCATGGTGAAAATCACATGATGATGTAAATATGAAAATTCCCTCCCCTTATGTGACTGACAATAGACACTAGACAACCAACAATAAAATAGAACACCAAGCAACTAAAAATAAACAAAACCCTAACCCTCACATAAAAACCCTTCATTAGATGTGACAAAAAAAACTAGGGTTTCAATATGAGCACTCAAAATTTTACAATTTTTTTTAAAGTGCCATCAGTGGCTCTTTTTGGGGATGTCTATTCCTCAGTGAACAAAGTGATAATTCAGATCCTCTAGAGAATCAGACCCAGTGCCTACTCCATTGGGTGACAAAGTCTTTATTTTTTCAACTTTTTAACCTCATTTGGCAGCGCCAAGCCACCAAATGGAAAAGGGAAGCTAGTTCTTACCTCTTCCAAACACCAATATTTTAAAAGAGCTGATCTCTTTTAATCCATTCTTTCCTTTGTCACACCACATCAATAAGAGTGACTTCATTCTTGCAAACACAAATGTCAAGTTGCCTTTCAATTTAACTTTACTATCACATGGCAACCAAAGGACATATGTTGCATCACTACCACTCATTTCATTTTCAGATTTTGTGGCAAGTGACAAAATGTGAGGATAGTGATCAAGACTATTTGAAAACAAAGCCTTATCACATTTACATATTCCCTCACAATGATCAGGCTTAGAGAAGACATCATCCTTAAGAAACAGTGTGCAATCCTCTTGTGTATTGAGCAAAGGATACTCACACATTTGAAACTCATCCAACTGAATTGCATCATAGGTGATTTTTTCATCATCCCAACAACACTACTCAATGATATTACCATATGTCTCAATGTTTTGAAAACAAGATTCACCAAAACTCATAATACCTTCATCCACATTCAAATCATCGCATTCATACAATGCATAAACATCCCAAACAGTGTTTTCCACTTTAAGCTCATTGAGAAGATTGTCAGTACTTAGTATGTTATCACAAAAATAAATCTCAAGTGCAGGTTCATATGGCTCAAAAACTACTTTTGCAACAAATTCCTCACAATGACTAATTAAAACACATTCACTATTGCAAGAAGTATCATACTCCACACCACCTCATGTTGTATCAACATGACAATCTAAAGCATAATGCTTATGAAGAAAACTATGAGTTGTAGATCCAAAAAAGAGATCTGCATATGCATCCATGTGATTTACACAATCATACTCTTCAAGTGCAAACTCATCATAAAGAGCATCATTAGTTGTACTAACATTTATATCTACATTTCCACTATCAAGTACAACTTCTACAATGCTAATATCATGCAAGCATTTAGGGATAACTTCAAAGGCAGCAACATGAACAAAAGAAGGTAAAACATCAAACAAAAGAGGAGTTCCTTATACATTATGACCAACATATGCACTCCTTTCATAATCAAATACTTTAGATGATTCATTGAATGAACCTCTTGTATACATATATCCTCCATTTACACTGCTATCACAATCAACAAAACTTCCTATCTCATTGTCAAATTGAAAACCATCAATAGTTTCTTCATTGCAACTACTTACACATGATTGCTCTGACTAAAAATCATTGCATACTCTGTAACTTTCATCTGATATACTGACATTCTCAAAAGTACTCTTCAAATCAACAAGCTCCTCTGTCTTATTATCATGAAAGCTTTCATCAATGCTACACTCACTTGTAGAATCGACATGACCAATTGTACCATTGCATTGTTGATTACACATGTCTTCTTCAAACAACTTATTCAATTCATATCCATCATCTTGTTCTTGTGAGCCTTCAAAAGTATTGTCATCATTCTCCTTGTTAGAGCACATTCCATTTGAAGAGAATAATTCTACCTCTTCCTCATGAGAAGAATCACAGTCACTAGGGTTGCAAAAGAATTGAAATCATCATGATCACCCAAAAAATAATTCTTTTCAGCTGGTTGCAAACCTTCATTTACAACACAATTTTTCTCATCATGAAGACATGAAACTTTAGAATCAGCATGATCTCCAACTATATATTCAATATCCATAGAAGAGAAAATACTTTCATTATCATCTCCATCATTGCAGCCCTCTTTTGATACCGAAAATTGGCTCTCTATTTTTGTCTTTTCAAAACAAATAGATGAAACTTAAAATGTTTCATCTATCTCTTCATGACCATCATGGCTGCAATATTCATCAAAGTACATTTTCTCCATGCGTTTTTCAAACACAAAACTCTTATCATTATGTGATGCATTATCATTGTCTTTTGCTATACCATCTACATCCATTGGACTAAATCTTGAAAAAGTGCCATCACATAATTGAGTTAGGAGATTACTTCCATATTTATCTATCATTTCCTCAATTATTCAAATCCATTGATATGAACATTTAATATTATGAGGCTTTAAATGAGTTGGCATGGTACTTAGACCTAGCTCAAGTCTTTCACAAAATACATCAATACACACTGATTCATCAGGTCTATTTAATGTTGGTATGGCAAATAGTATTTTCATGAATATATCTTGAAAATCATAGGAGGATTCACCCTCAAATCTTTTTACATCATATAATGCATCAATAAGTGACATAGGTTCAACCTCATTTTTAGATTTCTCTTCAAATATTTCTTGGGTATGAAAATTCCTTTCTTCAATCAAGCATTCATTGTTTATGGACTCTTCTTCAAAATAATCAATGAAATGCATTCTGAGCTCATGCCATGAATCTATGGAATGTACTGGTAAACTAGAAAACCAATATTAAGAAGTATCTTCTGAAGTTCTTACAAAAAAAATCATGACAACATCTTCCTCTACTATTTAGCAATCTTCCATTACATAAAGAAAACCTTGTACATGTTGTGATGTTGATTCTTCAAGACCTCCTCTAAACTTAGGAAAATACTCTTGGGACAGAATGTGGGTAACCTTGGATTTTACTAAAATCAAGAGGGTCATATCTCTCACTAGTGAACACTTTCCTTTGAGGACATGGTTGTGTTCTAGGCATGATATTTCAAGTTGTAGAGGGAGTGCTGGGAAAAAAATACATATTTGTAAATAAGATTTATGTTCCCTCTACAACTAATTTCTTTTCAATATCCTTTTTAGAATATCCTACTTTCTCATTTCCCTTTCTACTAGTATCTTGAAATACTGAATAAGGGATACTATTAACTAGAACTTTTTGTTGAAAAACCTCATACAAAGATATTACAATAGAAAAATACTTGAGAACTGTTGCAACCAAGTCTTTGGATGATGTAGAAACTTATGTAGAGTCGTCACCTCTTTGAAAGAGGGAAAGGTCTTCAAGGAGCAAAAAGCTTCTTCCAAGATCTATGTATTTCTAAGTTCTCTCCACTAGCAGAGCCCCAGAATTCAAGAATACATCAGAAACATTGCAAAAATTTCCTTCAAGTATGTAGGTCCTTGGATCATTCTGACCCAAAACTACAGATCAACAAACTGATTGACTCTTTTTAACTGATCCCCAGTAGAGTCACCAATTTGTTGGTTATTTTTTTAGAACCAAACTTGATCTCAATCCTAACCAATTGGCTTTCCATGACCCAATTATTAGGTAGGTTGAGGATTGGAAAACACTTAAGTAGAGTAGTTATTACTTTACTTCTTCTCTTCATGCTCTGTGAGACCCAAGGAGGGTAATCCCACATATACTCATAATATTTTATTCTTGTTCAAGAGTATTTCTTCATAGAGATGCACTATTCCACAAAAATCACCTTATCAAAAGCTCAAAAAACCTTAGATAGAAGTGTTACTTATTTTAAAGGAGTGTGCCTTCATACTTAGAAGTGGAACATTGAAATTTAAAGTATTTTGAATCATTCTTCATCTTGAATCTTAGGCCCAGTTCAATACTAGCTCAACTGATTATAAGATAAACTAACAAGATAATCATTACTTTATCTAAGGAAGAAAATGAATTATAACTGGTAGTCAATAGGTAATACAATTTGGATTGAATCTCATAAATTAGTGGACCATTTGGATGTCACTTTATAACATCTAACTCACTGTGTTGACAAATTATCACTTCCTTACTAAATCCTATATGCTTTTTTCACAAACTAATGTGCTCATTTCAGTGTTTAATCAATTCTTTGAACTGAAGCATAAAAAAAATTCATACATTCTATGCAAATGACAAAAGACAAATGAAGATGTCATTAACAATATTCATTCATAACTTGGAAGAAAACACATAGGAGAGCAATATTTGTAAACTAAAACTCTTCTTCATTTCCAATATTTCATTGTAAAACCACTGTTAAGATTCATACACAGTATAAATTTCATCTTAGACTTGATTTTGATTCATCTACTAGAGTATCTATTTACATTCTATTCTGCTATAGCATAGTATCTATTATGACCTTGTCTAGACTCAAAATTCTGAACTCTCCTTTTTTCAACCATGAAATCCCATTTATATAAACAAGGGAGCAACAAGCACCTGACTGAATTGCAATTTTAATTTCATTTGAGTTCATTTCAAAAACCTAATTCTAAATAACTTCTCGAAGGACTCCCCAAGCAGTTTCATACGTAGTCATTTCAAAATAGGGGAGGAAAAAAACATGTGTAGAATATTAGCCGTCATTATCACAGTATTCGTTGTTTGGAACAAAAAGTTTCGGTTCATATTATTTGGAAGATTATTCCACATCAGCATGAGAAAATGAAAGACAAACCATGGACATATGAAGACAAATACCTCCTATGTAAAGACCATGTTGTCATCAAAAACTAAAATAGGAGGTGACCCTTATTCAGAGTCATCGATATCCAAAAATGCTTGACCGCTCCTTGTCCTCAATGTAATTGGAGGTATAACCAGCACGCCATTATCAGAACTATCATATGGAACTAGGGAACACAAGTACTAGCCATAGTCTGAGTCATCATCAACTTTAGCATCCAAAGGAGATTCTGAAAGCATGATAGGAGAATTGTGCTTACCCAGGCAGGCCCTATGACTCTTCTCTTTCTTTCTAGCCTTCTTCACTGGCATTGCTAGTTCCTTGCCTTTGCATTCAATCACTTCACCTAGAAGGGTCATATTCCTCAAACAATATGTATTGTACACAATTGACTTCTTTTTATGGACCCTATATCTCCTTTTTCCCTTTGAAACCTCAGGAGAAGTCATGGCTTCTTGCTCAGCTATGTCTTCATGACATGCAAACACACTTAGCCGGCTAGACCTCCTAACAAGAGGGAACGATGTACCAACTTTTCCCATCTTCTATAAAGCTATCTAAGAGATAATTAAAAAGGTTCTAGACTTAAGACCCACAAGAGAAACAACCCAATCCCAACAATTGCAGAAAATTCTAGCAACATAAATCCCAAATACACCAGAAAATCTAATCTCATATCAATTTTCTCAAGATGAAGACACTGAAACTTTGCGTAGGAAAACTCAATCACCTCTACTACTCATACCTTACTTATTATGTAGTTTGAAAAGATAGTGTGAATAAAATAGCGATCAACATGTATTAAATAAAAAATTCGAGCATGCAGAATTAATGATTCAGAATTCCTTACGCGAGCAAATTGGTAACTATTCAGCTTGGCTTTGCATCTAAACCGTTCATCTTAGAGTAATTAAAACTTCATCTAAGGTGGCTATGAGCTTTGTTTTTTGACCATTATCAACTTGTTCCTTAAAAACAATGAGGTTATTTCAAATGTTGTCGTGTTTCCCTCCAACCCTAATTAATCATAGTTGATTTGGTGATTAGCATGTATCACCAACCTAATTCATGCTTCTCATTAATACCAATGAATTACATAAGACTAATTTCTTAGAGAGAAACTTTCTTTATACACTGCATGGTTGATTCTCGCTAAGATTTAGGGTAAAATTTAGAGATGAGGCTATTCATGCAATGATTTTCAGTCCATCAGATCATCCTACTATAATATTTTATCAATGGTTATCCAGTTAGCTCACCACTTTCTTTTTTGATTTGTGCAAAATTCCCAGGATCATGACACATTGCCTTTTTCATTTGTGGTCATCAATCATCACCGATCTAATTTACCATCACTAGGCTTTATCAACGATGAAAACATCCCTGTGATGGGCTATAGCCCTTGATTCTATGGCTTGACTTTCAGTCACATTTGTTCCTTTATCGTGCATCACCAATTCAAAATTCATGCCTAGGATCCCATCGGTGATGAGATACATTGTGGAAACACCAGATCTTGGACACATGCACTTGCATAAAACAAATTGCGCTAAAGACAGATCACCCATAAGATCATATCAAATTAGCAAAAGTAAAACCCTTTTAGAAGTTACCTATCGCTTATCGCTAATTTAGAACTTAAGTTCTGAGATAAATCCACTATGAGTGATAAGGCCTTCGTTCATCGTTGATTATCCTCATATATTGTGCAAGAAATTAGTGATGAATGGTTTACATTATTTATAGGGTTCATCGCACATCACTAATGTGAGAGCTACTTTTTACAACATATCTGCAATCACACGGTGTGACAACATATCACTCGTCACTATTACAAATTTGAGGGATCAAATTCCATTAGCGATGAACAATATCAAAGGAAAGTACCGCCCATCACTCATCGCTAATTCAAGGTGTAAACCTATGAATAAATCAGTGATGAGCAATATAGTTACAAGAGACATCGAGACTTAAGTGAAAGTCTTAGGCACATGCTCATAAGTTGTTCTAAAAGAGGGGACTTCTCTAGGGCGACACGAGAATAGTAGGCTCATAACTTTGGAATCATGTGGAACAAAGGACATAATGATCAAAAAATAATTTCCCTAACCCTATAGAAATGGATGATTCAGACCTACATAAGAGACAAATTAGTCACATGGTGATAGTCACATGATGATGTAAATATGAAAATTCCCTCCCCTTATGTGACCGAAAATAGACACTATATAGCCAATAGTAAAATAGAATGCCAGGCAACTAAAAATAAACAAAACCCTAACCCTCACATAAAAACCCTACATTAGATGTGACAAAAAAAACTAGGGTTTCAATATAAGCACTCAAAATTTTACAAATTTTTTGAAAGTGCCATCAGAATGCACATGCATTTAGGCACATTCCTAAAGCTCACTACTCAAATACAAAAGAAGACTCACTGTCTTACAAAAATAGTTGGATTACATATAGAAGATTTGAACTGAGAGAATAACATCTACTAATGCCTGATTATAGTTTTGGTTAAGCACATTAATCACTTTCTTGACCTTCTATCTAATTTTGCTCTTATGCTCTGTCTGCTTTAATTTGCATCACAAATCTTTTTATGCACAAGTGAAACTACGCATAATCGCTCTACAATCTCTCTGAATTTTGAAACACACATCAACCCACTCTGTACATATATCAAAAGGATATAAATGATCACTTATATATATCCGTAACTAAATATTTAATCAACCACATGTCAGCTTCAATAAAACATAAAATATTTACAAACCGCCAGCTCAATCCACAAATAATTTTCAATGCACACCAACTAAAGTTGGCCACAACATAGTGAAGACCCAAATCATCATGCTCAAACACAAAACACTTAAACAATTACTCCTTGAATATCCGCAACACGCTACATTCACTTAGTCGGCCTTCTCGTACTGTTGAACTAAAAATCAATCAACTGGATCTTCTAACTTGCACACAGATCGATGCGAGGAACTAATATTCAAGGAAAACATAGATCATACATCGAAGTATCTTCCCTGAGATCCACAACTCAAAATGATAACAAAAAAATTGCATATGAATCGATGAACACAATTCTGTCAAATTCTTTATTCTAGTTTGATAATTAACCACAAAACTTCATTATGACTTCTGGTATAAGCAACTGTTGACATGTGGATTGAATCACTGAATAGGGTTTCCATCAATGACAATGCCAGATGACATGTGTAGTGTCTCTTGCCAACAATCTCCCCCTTTGGCATTGATGGCAACACTTAGTGAAAAATGACTAAGTGTCAGATCAGTACCAACATGAATTACACTTCAAACCTTCAAAAATTCAAAACACAACTCCCCTTGAGATGATTAAAGCATTTTTCACTGTCCCACTCCCCCCCTTTGACATCAATGGCAAAGACGAGAAATATGCATACCAAAAATTAGACAAAATTGCTATGAAAAAACTACATATGTACAAACATGCTTCTACAACTTACATAAACTTGAATATATCTACAAATTGGTCTTTAATAGGCTCAAAATAATGTCCCAACTCTTTTAAAGACTCTCCAAAATAGTCATGTGACCACAGAATAGATAGGATTGCATCTCTGTTGATTCAGGATTCACAAAATCACTAACCGCCATAACATCTTATGCTTCCTTTAATGCACTAAGCATTGTCTCCATCTTAGAACCAATTAGTCCTCTAAGCTCACATACTCTTTCAACAATTTTTCCTTCTTCACGTTTCAAAATTTTAATCTTTTCAAGCAAGGATATGACTTGACCTTCTTGCTTTCCAACAAAAACGGTTAGAGGATCAAATGCTTGAGAGATATTTGCCAACTATTTCTCATATTCCTTCAGTTTCTTTTCATTGTCCTCAGTGAACTTAGACAAAGATAAACATGACTTGTAAATGTTTCCGCCTTTAGAAAAAGCACTTTGAATATTCTTTACATAGGTAGCTAACAAGGATTTATCATTAGCAATCATTCCCTTCAACCTACCGAACCTATTAGCATCAAATTACTTTTGAACCTTATCCATAGCTGACTTCTCAAGTGACTCAAAATGAGTACTTACAGAATTGACAAGTTTCTTTAGCATACCAGATGGAGAATCAAATGAATCCTTGACACATGAAGCAATAATCTTCTCCAAAATACCAGATGCAAGATTTAACATCTCACTATCTTCAATATGAGATTTCAAAATCTCTTCCCTTGGCTTGAGCAAATGATGCAACTTTTAGTTTCTCAATGGGAGATAAAGTAGCCAAGTTGATAGGACCTTTAATCAATTCAGGATCAAATTTTTCTTGTTTCTCTTCCAAAAAATCCTTCACTGCCTTTGCAGTGTCTCGCTTCCACATGAACCTCCTTCTCTTCAGCCTTCTTCTCTTCAAGCATTGATTCTTCCTTGGCTTCAAGAATCTCTACTTCTTCACCTAACAACTCTTTAGGAGCTTCAGTCTCCATAGGAATTTTAGTGTCATGTATATCTAGAGGGTTCAGAGTATCCTCAAATGTATCATCTTCAATTCTTGGACCAAATGGAATATCTTCAACATGAGCTTCTTTAGAAACAACATTGTATCTGTTTTTCAACAAGATTACCTTAAGGATTTTCTCAGTGTCTTTTGCCACCTCTTTAGTTTTCCCAATCATCAGCTTATTCACCCTTTTCTTGCTCTTAAAATTAATTTTTGCTTCATTGAGAATATTCTTCATCTCTTCTATAGACATCACCAGACATAGATCAACAAGTATCCATTCTCTCATTTTCTCTTCTTCAGTTCTTGCATTCACTCTCCTCATCTCTATGACTTCATACAAAGCTTTGGGTAACTTAGACATTATTTCAATGAGATTCATCTTGAAATTATTCAAGTACTTTATTGTGGCTTCCTCAAAAATTATTTGACCAACACTATCAAAGGTGTCATACCATTCACAAAGAGGTCTAAGATTACAATCCTTAATCAAAGCTTTTTCCACTTCTTCTATAGACATACCTAGTTTGTCAATTTTCATCTTTTTCTTTGCTTTCTCTTCACTGAAGGGCTTGTCCTTAGTGACTTTTGTTTCCTTTGAGCCCTTATGCTTAATTTCTCTTACCTCATCAGATTCAGTTTCTTCATCTTTAGAAACAACATAGAATCTTGTGCCTTCTCCATCTTCCCTTCTCTACCGGATGTCTTGGCTTGACCTTTCATTGGACTTGACTTCTTTGCAGGACCAGATGAGAGAGTAGAGCTCCTTGTGGATCTAGATCTGGAAGAAGATGTTGCCAAACTAGTAGACTCAATTCTAGTTGGCTCTCCTACTTCAACTTGTTCTCTTTTCCTCCTAGCTTCCCTTACAGCTTCGACTAATATACCCATGCTTTTTGCAAAGGCTTCCACTTCTTTTCTTATTCTCTTGATTATCATTGGCTTCTTCAATTATGTATGAACTTCCATATTATTTTCCTCAAAGGTGCCAAACCTTTCTTTTGATGGATCTTGAGGTTTACTCAATAGGTATTGAGCATACAACTCCAAAAAAATTTCCTCAACCTCATAACCCATAGGCATTATCCACACTGTTCTAGGATCAACAACTTCCATCAAACATTGATCAATATCAACATGAAGCAAATTGTATCCATATAATTCTCCAAAATAGAAGTAGGAATCCTTTCCCTGGCTTGCATTTCATTTTGAAAATTCTTAAAATAACCCTAGATAGCAATTTTTCTAGCTTTACTATCACCAATTCCATACAAGATGTCTCTAATTTGAACAGCTACAGGTTTATCACCTTGCCAATGCACGTTTCCAACTCTTGGAACTTCATTCATCAAATAGAACAATAAACACAACAAATTACCATACTTGAAGGAATTCTTCTTATCTTTCTTGATTTTTCCAAGATTCTCAATTAATTGGCTTCGAAGTAGCTCACATAGCTCATAATCTACATTTTCTTTGACCATCTGATATGTTGCATAGATTGTTGTATCAGATACTAAATTATCCCATCTGGAGACATAGATCTTGTACCCAATGACCATAGAATCAAATATCACATCCACTTGAATAATGTCATCATTAGTCATAGCTCTCTTGTCGAACACTAAACCGGTTGCATCTATAAATGTTTGATTCTTCACAGCTTTCAATGTAGGAAACCCACTGGATGAATTTAAACCAGTAACAATCCTTATATCTTCCTTTGTGATATTAAAAAGGATGACTTAACCACATAAACTCGACATGCACTCGACTCAATATATACCAAACCTATTCATTTTCTTCGAACATGGGAAACTTCACAATCTATGTGAACTTCTTCTCCTCCAAAGTCTTAACTTTAGGTTTCACACAAAAATATTCTCCCACAATGTGATTGGTGTACAAATTCAACAACTGGGAACTTCCTAATTCTTCAACATTTGCATGAATGTATGCCCTAATATCTTTGATATGAAAAATGCCATACAAAATGGAAGAAAATGCACCTAAAGGTTTTGTTTCAATGGATTTGAAGGGATTCCATTTGAATTTCAGATGAGGCTTATCCTATTTCCAGAATTTTCAAGTTCATGAGTTTTCAGATAAATACCTTTCACCGAATTAGGGTTTGATCATCGAATCACATTCAGACTTGTATCTTCACCAAATTTTTATGCAGAGCTCTCTAACCGTCTTCTTCTCAAGATGCAATGTGAAAAATGAGGGATAGAAATGACTTTTTATCATTCGTGCACCTAAATTTTTCATTGCAATAAATGATTTTTCCCTAGGTCTTCTGGATACCCTATTTTCATAGGCTGTAAAAGAAAATTCTTCTATGGACCTTCAATTTTGCACAAATTTCCTTCATAAGACATTCCAAAACATATGCACATCACTAATGCAATCATTGCAATTTGCCACATTCTAGTACCAACTACCGAAAAGGGGGTTAAATGATTTTCTTGAGAACTCGCCCTAGGCCAAAGGCCATAAACTAATTCCCAGAGGAATTACCAGAACTAGATTCTAGTGTGGAATCATTTCCTACATCAGAGGGACTCTTCTTCACCCATATCTTCTTCATTTGCTTCCTTATCTCATCTATAGTAACTTTTCCTTTTCCCTTTTCATCCTTCTACATGTTTTTCCCTTGATTTACCGGACCCTTCCTACTTCTACAAAATCTTGCAATGTGACCGGATTTGTTGCAATTGTAGCACACCACATTTCTTTGTCCATACCAGTTATTCCATTAATTTTCTCTTGATCTGCACTAGTTAGAAAGATGGCCAAATCTATTGCATGTATAACATCTGACATCTCTATTGAGAAAGTTGTTTGACATATTTATGCATTCATTTGACTTATGACTATACTTATTTCAATTGAAACACTAACTTGAGAATGATGGACCACTTGGATTCATTATGCTTCTACATTGAGCAACCATATGACCAAATTTATTGCAAACAAAATAGTAACCATTGAACCTTTGAGCATTAGGTTGTCTTACTGGATACCTTCCAGCTTTGTTCATCTGATTTCCTTGCCTAGATCTCCTTTGTCTAGATCTGGAGCTTTCTCCTTTCTCATATCCAAGACCTCACTTGTCACCTTCAGTTCTCTGACTTTTAATTAGTTCATCAAGCTTGGTTGAGCTAATCTTGAACTTATCCTTGAATTCATTTGTAGTAGCAATTTATTCTCTCAAAGTAACAATCTGTCTTTCAAGCTCTTCTTCATTATTTTTGGATTGTTCAAGCTCCAAATGATTGAATCCATTAGTAATTCAGCTGCACTCTTCAGATTTTTCTTTCAAGGACTGAGTAAGCTTCTCTTCATTCTTCTTTTTGTCTTTAATATCCTTTGTCATCCTCATCACAATAGATTCCATCTCATGCTTCAGGAAAACATTATCTCTGGTAAGCTTTTCACATTCGTCTATCTTTTCCTTCAAGGCTTGACTCAGTTGTTCATCTTTCATGCTCTTACTTTCTTTCTACTTGATCTAATCACAGAGTTCCCTTCTCTTCTCCCTAGAATTATTTATTTTATCTTTCAATGATTGAATGAATTTATCATCATTCATGAGACTTGCCTACAATTCCCAGACTTCAGATTTGGACTAATCAAGATCATCTAGTGCCACCAAAAGTTTTTGTTGAAGACTACTTGACTCCATTGAATTACTTTCCCTAATCTTCCCCAAGATTTTAAACTTCTTCCGAGGAACTCAGTTCTGATACCAATTGTTGGAATCAAGGAACACTGAGAGGGGGGTGAATCAGTGTTTTGCAATTTTTAACTTTATTAATCTAATCTTTAAAGCACTTATAACATTCAACCAAAAGAAAGATGCATGAACATAAAAAAAGCAACCAAAACACCATAACACAAGGATTTTTTTTACGTGGAAACCCTATTAGGGGAAAAACCATGGTGGAGGTCAATCTACAATATGATCTGAGTACTCAAATAAGTGTTTACAAAAGGGAATGCACATGCATTCAGACACACTGCCTAGAGCTCACTGCTCAAATACAAAAGAGGACTCACTATCTTACAAAAATATTTGGATTACATACAAAAGATTTGAATTGAGAGAATAGCATCTACTAATGCCTAATTACAGTTCTAGTTAAGCACATTAATCACTTTCTTGACCTTCTGTCTGATTCTACTCTTTTGCTCTGTCTGCTTTAATTCGCATCACAAATCATTTTATGCACAAGTGAAATTGTGCATAATCGCTCTACAATCTCTTTGAATTTTGTAACACACATCAAAACACTTCATACATATATTAAAATGATATAAATGGTCACTTATATATATCTACAACTAAAGATTTAATCAACCACATGTCAACTTCAATAAAACATAAAATATTTACAAAACGTCGGCTCAATCCACAAATAATTTTCAATGCACACCAACCAAAGTTGGCCACAACATAGTGAGGACCCAAATCATCATGATTGAACACAAAATACTTAAACAATTACTCCTCGAATATCCGCAACACACTACATTCACTTAGTTGGCCTTCTCGCATTATTGAACTGAAAATCAATCAACAGGATCTTCTAACTTGCACACAGATCGATACGAGGCTCTAATATTCAAGGAAAAAATTGATCATTCATTGAAGTATCTTCCTTGAGATCCACAACTCAAAATGATAAAAAAAAATTGTATATGAATTGATGAACACAATTTTTTCGGATGCTTTGTTCTAGTTTGACAGTTAATCATAAAACTTCATTTTGACTTTTGGTATAAACAACTACTAACGTGCAGATCAAATCACTGACTAGGGTTACCATCAATGACAACACCAAATGACATGTGCAGTGTCTCTTTCCAACGTGTTTTCCATTTAGAAATTACGTCTCTATTATGTCAAGTTGCATTTAAAGAAGTCAAAGAGAGTATGGGATTATTCGAATTCTATTACAAGGTCCCCTACATTCATTATATAAAATGCACAAGAGGTGGAAAGGCATGAATCATGATGTTTTGTTAAGGATGATCCACAAGTAGTCAATACAACCCAATAAGAGGTGGTTGAACAAGACTATTGTAACTTAACCATACCAAATGCTCAGTCACATCAAGATAATATTTTAATAGGTACATTGCTAATCAAGGGTGACGAAGACAAAATAGTTGAGCCACTAATAAATAATCAAGAGTCTTCTCCTTCTTGGAATAATTTGTGTATACCTAAAGTTAGCTTAATGATGCATACACATTAGAATATTCTAAATTAGTAATGAGGTAGTCTTCTAAATTTCCAAAATCCAATGATCAGTTACAGAGTTATGATGGTATTACACAACCCAATGTTTCCATATTTAGTGGCAGCAAAAATGTGTTGTTCAAAAATCCAATAGTTAAAGATTTTAAAATCTTATATAAGCAAGCACATCCCACTGTAGCATGTAGCAAGAATGAATGTGATGTAATATAAGTAATGGATGAGTGTTAGAGAGTTTGAAAACATGAAGACTCTTGGAACTTTGCTATTGAATCTTTTCAAACCTCAATGAATGAGCTACAAGGAAAATAAATCCACCAAGAGGGAGCCTTAGCAGATATTGTCATGAGTAACGTATCATGCTAGCCATGAGCTATATCAAGGATTTTTTTGACCCATTAGATAATGATTTTTCTTCATTATATTGAAATAATTTAGGTAGGATAGATTCATGCATGTCATATTTTTTACAATATAGAATCTTATCAAAATAATGTTGTTGTGCAGGAAATTAAAAGGCATATCAATATACCTTTTGAAGGTAGTGGTCAAGAAAATATGCAAAACGTAGACTATCAACATATTGCTATGGATCTTCCTAGAAGGGAATCAATTGAGGTTGTTGATTATGAATATTTTCTTGAAGACACTATTGAGCATATGTTGTCATTGATGTCAAAGGATTGTCAAAGTTTTCTAACATTTATTATCAAAGGGTATCAAGGCTATCAAATGTGAAGGTTTCCAAGATGAAAGAGATTGTAGGAGTACTTGAATTTTCATTATATTCCCTTGACTTAAAGTGCTATGTATTCAGAAGTAATAATAATTAAGAAGTCTTATCAATTAGATCCAATAAACATACATTAAGTTTCATTAAGACATGACTGCCTTCAGATAGTTGGTGTGTTTATTATACCATGATGCAATTAGTATGAGTGTGGTCATCTGAAAGTTAGTTCAAGGATATATTTTAGATAGAGATATTTCTAAATATGGTTGGCATTTCCCTAATAAATGCATATTTTCTCTATGGTTTGGAAGGAGAGTATGCCTACACTTGCTTTATCATTTTCTTGAGTTTCTAGAGGATATGTTCAATTTACAAGTATTTTGAAGTGTCAAAAGGATATTTATTCTCGTTCAAATTTCAAGGTATGTGTGGTAATGGCTGGTAGTGTGCATAATTCAAATATTGTGTGTGGAGTAAGGATATGGCCTGCTTAAGGTTCCTATGGTGGTGCACAACATCAAATTATTTTGACAACAAGAAATTTGTGTTTGGACAATTATATTACACGTTTCATGTAATTTGAATTTAGGTCCACCTTATGTCATGTCTTGGTTTTGTGCGGATCCCTGGCCAACATGGAAGAGTGTTAATTTAATGTCATATATATATTTCAAATGTTTAGATGCATCATGCACTTGTGTGTGATTTCTATGATTTATCAGTTGTATTGGTTGTGATCAACTTTGGTGTGAAGAAAAGGAGTTCCAGTATCAAAAGATAATTCTCAATGTGGAAGAGTGTCAACTGTGACTCTGGTACCTATTAGAGTTATATTTAAAATCCACCATTATCTCTATATTTTGGTAGGACTGGTGTTCTAATTTTTGTATTGTTCCAGTAGGGATTGGTGTCTCTTTCCAATGGGGATTGTTGTCTCCAGTATATTGGTGCCTATAGATTCAATATGGGATTGGTGTCTCTGGTAGGTTGGTTCCTACTTCATGTTGTAATCTCACTTATTATATTTGTACATTGTGAGGCTAGATTTGGGCAGTAGATCCAAGTAGCTATTCTCACCATTTTTTCCATCTTGGGTTTCCATGTATATATAGTCTTATCCTATGTTGTGTTATGGTTAATTTCTTAAGTGATTATGTGCTCTTCATGTTGAAAAACTATATAACAGTAACAAAGGTTCAAGTTACATGATCCGATAAGTAGTGTTGAAGTTGAGAATTTTGAATTAAGTAGATCTACTTATTCACCCTCCCTCTTAGTAAGTTGTGTGTCATTCAATTGGTATTAGAGCTAAGTTCCTTTGAAGTAGCCTAATATCTTAAGCTAGATCTGGGATGGCACAAGAAAGTTCTTTTGAAAAAAAAAGTATCAGTCTTCGATAGATCCAATTTTACATTATGGAAAGTTATGATGGAGTCTTATTTGATGGCTTTAGGAATGGACATCTGGATGTCAATTGTAGAAGGATATGAGCCTCCTAAGAATCACCCTCCTAGGGATTAGCCTAGAAAGAGGGATCTTGAACTCGATGCTAAGGAAAAGAATGATCTTTTATGTGGATTGACTAATTCTAAATTTTTAAAAGTAATGCAATGTAGAACAAAAAAAGGACATATGGGACAAATTGAAAACAATCTATGAAGGTGGTGAAAAATTCAAAGAGGAAAATTTGTAGATTTATAGAGCTCAATTTGAAGGTTTGAAGATGAAAGAAGATGAGAACATTGGTACATTCATGCTCAGAGTTGATGAAGTTGTCAATCATATCCAAGGTCTTGGTGAAATTTTGGAAGAGAATACTATTGTGAATAAGGTACTCAGATCTCTCCCCAGAAGGTTTGATCCTAAAATATCTACTATTGAGGAAGCTAAGGATTTGAATACTTTAAAATTGATTGAATTATATGGAACTTTAACTACATTTGAGATGATATTTGAACTTGCAAATATTCTATAAGGAAAGAGGTTACTTTTAGAGTGTCTACAAAGTAGGTTGATGAAGATTCTAATTTTGGATTAGATCTCGAAGAAGAAAATCTTGTTAGAAATCTATAAAGAGGTTCTAGCAAGTAAAAAGGTAAATAACCATTGAAGTGTTTCAATTGTGGAGAAGTCGGGTATTTTATGTCTACGTGTCACCATAAGAATTCTAACAATGTTGAGCAAAGAAATGAAAAGAAATCATTTTATAGAAATTTCAAAGGTTAGAGGAAACATAAAAATTTCTACACTAATGAGGAAGAATACTACTCTATTGAAGAATAAGATGAAGATGTATTCAAAGATGAAAAAGAAAAGGTTGTGTTCATGGATTTTGAGATTGCTAATGAAGATGTTGAAATGGATTTCAAAAACAATGTAATAGAGGTGGATCTTATGGAAGAATTAATGTGTTGGAAAAGAAATCAAGAGATAGATGAGAAAAATTATTGAAGAAGTGAGAGCTAAAGAAAATGTATCTAAGGAATTGAAGAATGTAGAAAAGATGATTGTTGAACTGGATACCCGGACTGAAGAAGAAAATAGAGTTGAAGAGGTTCTGATAGAAAAGTTGGTACCAAGAGACAAATACTATGAGAAGCTTGAAGCAGAAATTTTTGTAGTAAGAAAAGAGCTTGAAATGGTGAACCAACAGATGCAGATGAAGATTAGTAAAAGTACCAAGACCCTAGATCAAATTTTGGAGAGTTAAAGAGCTTTACATATCATAACCATAATATTTTTTGATGATTAGAAGAAGAAGGTGACAAAACAGTCTAAGAAGACTACTAAGGAAAGTTTGAAAGTGACAAAATCTAAAATTTCAAGATTTAAAAGAACCATGGAAAGTGATGAAATCATGAGATACAATGATGGCTTTATTCAAGTGTAAAACAAATAGAGAATATCTAGAAGACATGTATACAATACCAGGTCAAATTTTCCTTTCTCTAGTTATTGTTTGAATTAAAATATTTTTTTTCATAAGGATATTGACTATAGAAGAGCTCCGATAATGAGAAATAATTTTGTTAGTGATAATACATTTGTACCTTTGTACAACTTTAGTATCATTTGTTTCAAATGAAAAACTTTGGAAAAATTCAAAGGAAATGTAGAAGTAATTTTGTGAGTCCTCCTTTGTCGAAAGGTGGGAGAAAAGAACAAAAAAGTAGAAGTCATGAATTAGGAAAGGTCTAGAAGAAGGTTCCTAAAGAGAAGTCTAAAAAATCAATGATTGCTCAAACTGCACTACATGCTCAAAAGGAGAAAAACCTATGGATTATTGATAGTGGTTGCTCTAGCCATATGACTGGAGACAAGAGTAAGTTCATGAATTTTAAGAAATTTGAAGGTGGTTCAATGACCCTTAGAAACAATTCAATTGTCAAAATATCTGGTAAGGGTACCTTAAGTCTTGGTTGTGGTAAAACAAAGACACGTGATGTTTTGTATGTTGAAGGCTTAAAGAATAATCTATTAAGTGTTAGTTATATGTGTGAAAAATGCTACAAGATATCTTTTAGTGTCAATTAGGGAATCAAGTATCGATGAACTAATTATGGAAGGAAGCAAGAAAAATAGTTCCATTTATCATCTCAGTGAGTTGAATGGATAGATTTATCTCATTGTGCAAAAAGATGAAAGTTCGCTTTGGCACAAAATTTTAGGATAAATTAATTTTGGTGATATTATGAATATTAGCTCAAGATAGTTGGTCTAAGATATGCCAAAGATTAAAATTCCTCAATCAATCACCTGCAAGCCATGTCATGAAGGGAAGCTGACAAGAAGTAAATATACTGCTAAGGAGTATTCCACATCAAAACCATTAGATCTAGTTCATACATATCTTTGTAGAAAAATGAGGACTAAGAGTCCACAAGGAGATAGGTATTTTATAATGTTGATTGATGATTATACTAGGACAACTTGGATAACATTTTTGAAAGAGGCCAAAAGATTTTGAAAATTTTAAGGCATTCAAGGCATTGGTAGAAAATGAAACCGAAAGGATAATCAAGGTTTTAAGATCAAATAGAGGTGGAGAATTCACTGTTGAGAAGTATGGAAATTTTTGTGAAGAGCATGGGATTTAGAGGTAGTTCTCTACTCCTAGAACTCTGCAACAAAATGGAGTTGTATAAAGAAAGAATCAAATTGTATAAGAGATGGCAAGAACTATGTTATGTCAAGTAAATCTACCAGATATATACTAGAGAGAAGCTACACATACTATTTTATATATTCTAAACAGAGTTCAAATAAAGTGCAAGACTAAGAAGACTCCATAAAGTTATGAAAAGGAAGAATAACATTAGTGAAACACCTTAGAATATTTGGGAGCAAGTGCTACAGCAAGAAAAATGAAAAAATTTTGGGTAAGTTTGATTTTAGATGAGATGAAGTTATTTTTCTTGGTTATTACTTAAGAAGTAAAGCTTACAGATGTTATAACAAAATATTATAGATGAGACTATTTAGTCTACTAGCATTCCAAAAGTAGAAGATGATGAAGAACCAATTCACATTAGTATTGAAGATTCAAAAGAAGTTGCTACAAAAAATTTAACAAAATATGTTCAGAGGAATCATTTTGAAGACCAAATCATAGGTGATAAAGACAATAGGGTTCAAACTGGGAAGAAACTTGGGAGATTAGGTGAGCATGTACACTTTTCTTTACTATCAAAGATAAAACCCAAGTCATACAAAGAAGAAATGAAAGAACAAGGATGGATAAAAGATATGGAGGAAGAATTGAATCAAATAATGAAGAATGAAACTTGAGAACTTTTACCAAGACCTAAAGAAAAGAATGTGATTGGAACCAAGTGGGTATTCAAAAACAAGATCAATGAAAAAGGAGAGATAATCTGAAACAAGGCAAGACTTATATGTAAAGGGTAATGCTCAAGATGAAGGCATAGATTTTGAAGAGACATTTTCTCTCGTAGCAAGACTAGAGGCAATCAAGATTTTCTTAGCTCTCTCAACATTTGAGAATTTCAATGTGTACCAGATGGATGTGAAATCAACATTCTTGAATGGACAGCTAGAAGAAGAGATTTATATTGAAATACCATAAGTATTTCAATGTTTTAACAATCCAAATTATGTTTGCAAATTGAAGAAGGATTTGTATGGACTCAAACAAGCTCCCAAATCTTGGTATTCAAGGTTGGATGGATACTTGCAGTAGAAAGGATTCCGTAGAGGATGTGTAAATAACAATCTATAAATAAAAATAGAAGGAGAACAAATGTTGATAGTTGTGGTTTATGTAGACATGACATCATTTTTGGAGGTAGTATTGAAGAAATATGCAATAAATTTTAGAAGGTAATAAAAAATGAATTTGAAATGTCTATGTTAGGAGAATTATCTTTCTTTCTTGTATTGCATATTGTACAATCAGACAAAGGAATTTTCATTTCACATCACATGTACATAAAGGAAATGTTGAGTAAGTTCAGGATGGAAGATTGCAAACCGATTGTAGCACCTATGGTTTTTGGGTGTAAGTAAATATGATGAATCTACTTTGGTAGATCAGACTTTGTATAGGTCCATGATTGGTAGTTTGTTGTATGTGACAACATCTAGACCAAATATTATATAGGTAGTTAGAATGGTTGCTAGATTTCAGGTAGAACCTAAAGAGACTTGTTATGCCCTGCATACACACCCCAACTTTTTCTTGGAAAAGTTGGGGACCCCCTCTATTTTTCTTCATTTCGTGGTTTGTTTTTTCATGGTCGTTCTTTGTCATTCTTATTTTCGTCCTTTCTTGTGCCTTGTTTGTTTTCTTTGTCTTTGTCAGATTTAGATATCAGACTAGAACCAGAACAAGGAACCTTTCCAAAGTTCCTATT
This sequence comes from Sequoia sempervirens, assembly GCA_007258455.2. Taxonomy (NCBI): domain Eukaryota; kingdom Viridiplantae; phylum Streptophyta; class Pinopsida; order Cupressales; family Cupressaceae; genus Sequoia; species Sequoia sempervirens. Next base: position 454,844,568 of record VDFB02281492.1, on the reverse strand, counting down.
CCAGGTTCTGTCTCGATCCTAGTTCCCCACTTGGTCTTCGGGAATTATTTGGGTTCATGTTCCTTGTCTTGTCTCGATCCTGATCTCCATCTTTTCATCATCTCATTTTTGTTTTACCCTTCATTTTCGTTTGTCTTGGTCCTCGCCTCATCATGTCATTTGTTCGTTTGGTTTCATTCATTTGTTGTCATCTTCTTCCTTTCTCCACATCTGGTTTTGTGTCATTTTTTTGTTCTTTTGTCTTCCCTTTGTTTTTAAGTTTTTGTGTTTTATTCGAGAAAATGCAAAAAAAATAAAAAACTTAGAAAATACAAAATAAATCAAAAATATAGAAAACACAAAATAACAATAAATAAATCTTTTATTTTAAAAGATTTAAAATTTAAATAAAAATATATTTTATTTTAAAAGGATTTTTGGGAAAATAATAATAATGAAATAAATAAATAAAATTTAATAATATAAATAATCTTTTATTTTAAAAGATTATAAATAAAAAGAAAGTTTTAAAATTATCATAAATAAAATCTTTTTTATATTTGAAAAAGTTTTTATTTTAAATCTTTTTTAAATCTAGAAATACATAAAAAGTAAAAAAATCAAAAAATAAAAATAAAAAAAATCAATACTTAAAAACAAATGTAAAAATTAAATAAACTTAAAAAATTTCAAACAAAGGAGCTAAAATGCTCCCGATCCCTCTAAGTAAAAAGTGGAATAAAAGATTTGGTCTATGGGTTGTCGGTTAGGTAGTTAATTTCGGAACTAGAACAATTTCGAGACCAGAACTAAACAAAAAGCAAAATATTCAAATTCAGAATTGGTTCCTGTTTCACTCTAAAATTGTTCTGCCCCCACAGCAATACCGAATTGCGGACCCGGGGAGAATCTTGAATCGGGCATAAGTGGAATGTCCACATTCTGACTCTCACGTCGCTCCCACATTGAATTTGTTCTAACCCCACTTGGTGCTAGCTCCCACTCCAATCCCGCATGGCATGCAATTATGGAAGCATATACAATCCACATGAACTATTCGCAGAATGTCTTAACGGTGTAGTCCTCTCATGGAGTGAAATGATTATGGAGGATGCACAAAATGGATTGAAGAAGCGACATTCAAAACTTCCAAACAAATGCAATTTCCAGACATAAAACTAAATTCCACAAGCTCTGTCGACATCCCCTATATGTCAAATGTGTGAGCCCGAATGCCTCAACCCTCGTCATCATCATCTTCACACCAAAATGGGAGTTTTGGAATCATGCATCGGCATCCATCAAAGCATAGACAAGGTAAATAAATTGTTCAACAAATTTCCTTCAAAGGAAGTATGATCTCATGAGTTCGATCATAGCGAACTATATATGCACAAAGCATAATGCACATGAAATGGATTTAAAAAAGGCATTTGAGACCTTCAAGCTGAATTAGGGAGGCATAAGCAACAAGCAAATTGTTTGATTACAAAATACTATCTCATGGAAATGATTGCAAATAGATAAAATGGAATGCCATGACTGCAAATTTGCACAAAAAATGTGGAACCCAAGACACAAATTGTGAACTGATTGACAAAATGCCTCATAATATATAATGTGGATCTGCATATGTAAAACGTCAAAAGCATTGACGGTACAAACGAGTTGTTTGACAAAACACCTCAAGGAAATGTAATATCATGAAATACCGATGGATGTTTCACGTGCATGTCAGGGCAAGGCGAATGAAATGTTTGACTAAATGCCTGAAATAAATGTGGCCTCATGGCCTAGAGGATCATTGATTACAAACAAAATGCAAGTGTTGAAAAGGCTTTAGAAACCCTCAAGCAAACCTTTACTAGAATCCTCCTTCCCATGTGTTGAGATGAAATGTGGAAGCATACACAAGGCGTGTGACTGTTCAGTGGTTACCTCAGAGAAAATGCGTTTCTCCAAACTGATATGCATGCAGAATCTTGATGCATGTAGGATGTGGCACAAAGATTGTTTGATAGAATACCTCAAAGTGCAATGAAGCAAAACACACGAATGCCAATATCACGGGATATGCATAAAGTGTGAAGCATATACCAGGAAGGCGTAGTAATTGAAATCGATTTGTGAAAAGGCTTTAGAGATACTCAAGAAAATGTAATTGGCAGTTGTAAAGTTGAATGCCTCATGCACCCTAGTAACATGAAATGCAAAATATGGGAGTTGAGAAGTATGTGAAAGGAAACAAACTGTTGAAAAGGGGGCTGAAGAAACTTTCGAATCAAATTCACATTCAGTATTTGAAACCAAAGGAGAAATAAAGAGGGCAGTGAATCATTAACAAGATATCTCAAAGAGATGCTATTTCATGCAACAATGATGGAACACATAATTTTAATGGAAGGCACTAATGAAACGTGGATTAACAAAGTATTGTTGTTAATGAAGTTGACCCACTATAAGATTTACGTATGATGCTCAGGAAAGATGATATAATAACAACTTTTAATGGTGTTCTTATTGCATAATAATGGCGTGATACATTCTGGTAATAGGGGAAAGGATAATCTTTGATCATCCCATGTCACTAAAAAGGATGATGAATTTAGTACTGCAATGTTTGGATTAGAGCTATAAAATTTTAGTTTTCATATCGTAATCCACATTATTCTTTTCCTTTGTCGAATTAGAATGTGCAAAATTAAAAGCGCTTAGAAGTTCATGAATTTAATTCAATGAATTAATATGTGTTGCAGGTACTTCTAAGTTCGAGGAGCAAAAGTGTGACAAGATATTAAAGCCATGCATATCATCATTTTAAATGTTATTTTAATAACATCAATTTAAAATGGGAATTGCTCATGAATGCTCTCAATTAAAACATCTTGCAATAATTTTTTTTTTTCTAGGTTAATTGTTAATGAATTAATTATAAGTAATTCATTAATGCACATTTATGTTTACAAATTCCTTTTTGATGATTGGGATAGATCACAATAAAGAAGATTTGAAAATCAAACGTGCAAAAGGAGGATATTTTTGAAGAGATAATGAAACTAGTTGTGAACTAAAGGCTCTGTGGTCTCGTTTGGAGTAATTTCTGAAGAAAGATGTTGCCTTACATCATGCAAGATGGGAAACTTAAAGTGAAACTTGGATTGCAATTTTCAAACTAAAACTAGCTGAAAGTCAACTGAAGTAAAAATGCTAAAACAAAAAGTTTCTTTTGGAAGAAGGATTAAAAGCTACAACTTTTGATGTCTCAATTTTGGAGGGAATTAAAAACTAGCTAAGCTATTAATTATCAAAAAAGGGCTCATTTGAAGGGGTTAGATATTTAGGAAAAGCAGTTAGACATTTTGAAGTTAGATTATTAGAGTTAGTAGTAGAGTAGATGATAGAGTTTTTTTTCTCTACAATCTTAGTTTCGTTGAATCAATTTGAAGATATTGGTTTTTGTGCACTAGTGAATTTTTCCAGACATGTAAATGTTGTTTATCTATTTTGCAACAATAGAAGCATCCAAATTTAAACTTTCTTTAAGTTGTATTTTGGAATGATGTTTGTTTTGTTAATCATTTGATTTGGAATTCTTTGAGGAATGAAATTTTATCTTTTCTTTTGTTCGAAACGGTGATTTGTGATTTGTTGTTAAAGTTTGCACTGTGAATGAATGTTCAGCATTGTATTGATTACAGGTTGATTTGTTCTGTAGTTCAGTTTAGGAATTCCTTGGAGAGTAACAGGTCTGGTTAATTAAATGAATCAACATTGTTTTCACTCTTGTGTCCCTGATCTATTTTTTTCCTTTTTTTATACCCCTCGGTTAGAGTAGGTTTAGATGGGAATTTGATCTTACAGCAATCAAGAAGCTCAATAACCAACAAGCCCCTTGAACATTACAGCCTCAATGACCACTCAACAAAACAACACAATTGAGAACCAACTATAGAGACCTTGGAAGATAGGTGGTTTTAGATCAGTTACCTTTTTCAGGAGAAATAGAGTAGAAATATTCTATTTTAATGTTGTTGTGTCAATTTGGCCATCAACAAAACTGGCACTAGAAGGAGGGCACTTGAGCATTTTTTCTTTGTTGTATTGGAGTGGGTTAGATCTTGGAAAACCTAGCTTTGATGGGTAGCCCTTTGTGTATACTTGGATTTATTTATGAAATCCCTGATCACATGTATGATAGGCTTCCTTTATTTCTCCCCAATTGTGGACAAAATGCTTCTAAACATGTCAATATTTACAGGGATTTAGTCATTTTTCTCCATATTCAACATGAGGGTATCGTCTATCAATTTTTTATTAAAATACTTCAAGGTACAACATGGAAATGGTATGTTAATCTACCACCAGATTCTATTTGTTCATGGATAGAGTTAAAAATCTTATTCTTAGATGAATTTGATCCTTATACGCATATGTGAAACCCATCACTTCAATTTGTAGTTGTGAAAAGATCACCACATGAATCAATTATGCAGTTCAATCATAGATTCCTTCTTATGTTTAAGCGAGTTATAGATTCAGATCTAGTTATTAATGATCGTGTGGTAAAAGAACATTATTATTGGGGTTTGCATAATATATTGGTAGGAAGAATTAAACGTTGTGGTAAAGTTACCACTATATGGGATGCATTTAACAAAGCTCTCTTTCTCGCATAATCTGGACAAGACATTAGAAACATGCATAATCAAAGTAAGAAATATAATGATCTTGTACTAAAAAACTGCCACCCTTCACATCTTTGCATTGGTTTATTCACAATGCCTACCCACATGAAAAGTCAGGCTTTGCAAAATCTAATGACAGAGGTAAGTATTCCACCTGCCAATGAAGTTATGACTATATCCTCTCTTTTTTGTCATACTCCAACACATAATCCATTACATCACAATGAAATTGCAAGCAAAAGATTTGATGAGAAAATATATCATTTTGATGTTTTGTTTGACCAAGAGCATGAAATGGATATAAAGTTAGAGCATAATGGAAATATCAAGCTAGAATCTAGTCTCATTGGAAATGTTAATACTAACGATGATATTGAAAGAGATGAAATATCAACACAGGACTGTTGTCATGAGAAATCAACAGTACCTTCCAACGCTTTGAATGACTCTTCTGATCGTGAGGAGAATCAGTGTGATTAGGGATGGACAAAAGAGCATGGTTTATGTTGGCTGGATATCCCACGTATGCAAAATCGAGTAAGGGATAAATTGGAAGAACTAGGAGATCTAAATCTATCAGAACTCATTAGGCCAAATAGATGTAGGATACATCAAAAAAATTAGAATTCCTACATGGATTGCCATGTTTTCTTGGGTAGGATGGAATTGTATTTCAGACAGCAGATCACTATTGAAGAAATACTTATGGAATATCTTTGGAGTATGTATCCCCTCAATGAGGGAGATGAAACAACTAGAAAACATGAAAATTATAATGACTCCATTTGCAATGACGAGAGTAGCTGCGACAAGATGTTTGATTCTTCCTCATCATTCGATGACCTTCATCCTTGCATTGAGATGGATCCAACAACTGACGAAGTTTCTCTACCTAGTACAGATTTGATAGATGTGGAGAGAAGTTTATTGATGCATTCAAAGAATCTTGTATGATGGTGGATAAGGAAGAAACATTCTTTGACGAGTTAACACAGGAAAATGACTTCAAATGCTAATCTGAATAATGAAAAAAATGAAATAGAAAAAACACACTTTTGGATAAGATTGCAAATCAATCTCGCGGTCAAGGACAAAGATTTGAATTCCAAAATGATTCTTCAAAAGAAGAAGGCCAAATGGATGTGTAGATTCACCAAGTGTTTCCTTATGATCAAGTACATCAGATTTATGTATGTTAAGAAAATAGGTTGGATTTTGATGCTAATCAAAATATTGACATGAATGCGTTTAGTGTTTTATTGTAGCAAGGAATGTATGATAAAGTTCAATTGGATGAAGTAGAAAAATGTCAAGAAAGTGACCAAGAGGTTGTCTCAGAAGTTGAATTCAATATTCACCATGACAAAGAGAATGAAATGGGGGAGTATCCTCTTAGTTTCAATTCTGTTTATTCAAATACGTTGTTTGAAGAAAGTCTTTGCTTAGCATGCACTAATGAATTTGGTCTTAACAATGATGAACTTGATACTGACTCACATGTTCTTGTTAATGATACGCAAAAACATGAAGTGAGGAAGTGTTTTCCCAGATTTGACTATATGCATTCAAATGAGTTGTTCAAAGAAAATCCTTGTTCACTGTGTATCAATATCTCTGATACTAATGGTGATGAGCTAGATGTGGATTCTCAAATTCTTGTGGGTGACATGTTTGAATAGAGTGTTGAAAGTAAGGATTCATCTTAGGAAGAGGTAGGTTTACAGACTTTGCAAGTTGATGACATGGGTGATTTGTTGCTTAGTTCTTTTGAGGAGATCCAGAAATTTTGACTTTGTGCTTGAGATGAATACAAAGATGTTGGTAAATGGATATCCCAACTACAAAACAAATCTCACTTCAGGTGATCCATGTAAGATTCATCATTTTGGTTCTCCTTCTGAGGTAAGTTTCTCTGATATCTTATTAGTTGGGAAGGCTACCATAATATGTAAGGAAAATGTTGAACAAATTGATTTAAAGGTTGAGGAAGCTAACCATGTAATTGGTAAAGTCTATGCTATTGTGAATGTGATTGAGGTTGATAATCTTGGTGAAATCAAGCATATTGGTTTGTTGTTTAAAACTAGTAATGATAGGGATATGCATGTAAATTTTAAATCTTGTTGTGACCTCTTGAATAATAATGATGTGCCCCTAATAGATTTTCGTTATGTTGACATGCATATACTGGAGCGAAATGGAATGGTGTTTCATGAGTTGAGACCTCACGAGAAGGAATTTATATGACATGAGCATGCAACAACAACTGAAGATCCTCTAAATCAGGTGGTGTCCTTTCATCATCCTATGTATCTTGATAATTTTCAGTTTGGATATGATGTTGGGGATAATAAAATAGGTTTGTGGGTAAATTGTGACAAGGCTAAGAACCCACAATTGTTAATGCTTCAAACTTTATAATCTTAGAATGAATTCATTGCACATAAATTTTACATTTCTAAGTATAAAGATGAATTTTCTAGATTCAAAACTGTACCTAGTAAATTAAGACTTCTACACATAATGAAAAATCAGTCTGGTTCATGTACAAATTTTTACAGTTTTATGTTTGTAGAGCTCAATTTTGGAGTTAGTTTAGGATTAGGATTTGTTAGTGTTAGTTTTTAGTTTAGTTAGTTTTCTTTTTGTTTTGGTTTGTTTTCTTTCATTCTGTTGTTTTATTTTTTTCGGTGTCCTCTTGTTTTTGTTTTGTTCTGGGTTTGTTTGTTTCTCTTTTATTTTTGTTTTCTTTTGTTGTTTGTTTGTTGTTTTTGTTCTCTTTTTTTGTTTTGGTTTTGTTGGTTCATCGTGTTTGTCCACTCTTTTCTCTTGCTCCTCTCTTTTATTATCTATTTATTTTCTTTCTTCTAGGGGTTCCTCTCATTGACAGTAGAAGCTAAGTTGTTGTATGCAAGTTATACTGAGGGGTGGATCTGTTGAGAGTTTGCTATCTGTATTTTCAAACACTTGATAAGTCATTAGCTTTGAAAACTTTGATTTACCTTCATCCATTTCAAACTGGGGAATGTTAGGATGAATTAGGATTTGGTACATTATGAAGTTTCTGGGGAGTTTTTGAAAGTCTATCATGATCTGCACACCTTAATAAATCCATCAGTTAGTTTACATCAGGTGGGGTAACTCTATTCCAAGTGAAAAATCTAAAGGGTTACATTTCTTTCACGATGTCCACTATGGTTCTCAACCCGCTACTTAGGCTTCACTGCTTAAGGATTGAGAGAAACGAGAAACTATACTCTAAAAGAATCAACATCTAAGAAAAGAGAAAAGAAAGAAAATCTGAAAATGAATTCAATCAGCAAGGGTGGTTTGAGTATCTATATTGGGGCTATAGACGCGTGGCTGGTAGTAGAGTGATGCTTAGAGAGAACCAAAGGTATCTATGTCGAGGCTATAGATGCTTGTCTGGAAGTAGAGCTATGCCCAGGATATCATTCCACATTAGAAAGGTAACTCACAACTACATAGCTTGGGTAGAGTCTGCTCCACTTTGATCATGACAACGCTTATGGAGAGGAATGAACCATTTTCACACACAAATAGATTTCAGTTTCATTTTAGACCTTTGTCATGTCCCTATTTTGATTGTGTTTGCACTTCTTAGGTTGCTTTGAATGAGCATAAACTAGAGATTTTGGGTATTTGGAGGGTTACGCATTTTAAAATGCTTAGAGCATTTCCCCAGCCAAGTTGCCATTTGTTATGCCCTACATACACGCCCCAAATTTTTCTTAGAAAAGTTGGGGACCCCCTTTGTTTTTCTTTGTTTCGTGGTTTTTTTTTTCATGGTCATATTTTGTCATTCTTGTTTTTGTCCTTTCTCATGCCTTGTTTGTTTTCTTTGTCTTTGTTAGATTTGGGTATAGGACCAAAATTGGAACAAGGAACCTTTCCAAGGTTCATGTTCCTAGTTTCGTCCTAATCCCAGTTCCCCGCTTGGTCTTTGGGCATTGTTCGGGTTTGCATTCCTTGTCAGGTCCCGATCCCAATCCCTGTCTTTTCGTCGTCTCGTTTATTTTTCACCCTCCGTTTTCGTTCGTCTTCATCCTTTCCTTGTTGTGTCGTTTGTTTGTCTGGTTTCGTTTGTTTGTTGTCGCCTTCTTCGTTTCTCCACATCTGGTTTTGCATCATTCATTTTGTTCTTTTGTCTTCCCTTTGTTTTTTAGTTTTTGTGTTTTAGTTGAGAAAATACAAAAAATATCAAAAACTTAGAAAATACAAAAAAATCAAAAACTTAGAAAATACAAAAAAATCAAAAAAACTTAGAAAATACAAAAATCAAAAACTCTAAGAAAATACAAAAAAATCAAAAATATAGAAAAATTAAAATAAGTAAATCTTATATTAAAAAGATTTAAAATTTAAATAAAAAAATCTTATTTTAAAAGGATTTTGGAAAATAATAATAATAGAAATAAATACTTTTTTTATCAATATAAATAATCTTTTATTTTGTTGATTATAAATAAAGAAAGCAAATTATCATAAATAAATATTTTATATTTGAAAAGGTTTTTTAAAAAATTCAATCTAGAAATACATAAAAAGTAAAAAAATTTAAAAACTTAAAAACAAATGTAAAAATTAAATAAACTTAAAAAATTTCAAACAAAGGAGCTAAAATGGTCTCGATCCTGCTAAGTAAAAGTGGAATAAAAGATTTGGTCTATGGGTTGTCGGTCGGGTAGTTAGTTTCGGAACTAGAACAATTTCGGGACCAAAACTAAACAAAAAGCAAAATATTCAAATTTGGAATTGGTTCCCGTTTCGCTCTGAAATTGTTCTGCCCCCGCAGTAGTACCGGATTGTAGACCCGAGGAGAATCCTGAACCGAGCACAAGCAGATTGTCCACGTTCTGACTCCCGCTTCGCTCCCGCACTGAATCTATTCTGACCCCCTCTTGGTGCTAGCTCCCGCTCTGATACCGTACGACATGCAAATATGGAAGCATATACAATCCACGTGAACTATTCGCAGAATGTCTTAAGGGAGAAGTCCTCTCATAGAGTGAAATGACTGCGGAGGATGCACAAAATGGATTGAAGAAGCGACATTCGAAACTTCCAAACAAATGCAATTTGCAGACATAAAGTCGAATTCCATAAGCTCTACCGACATCCCCTATATGTCAAATGTGTGATCCTGAACACCTCAACCCTCGCCGTCATCATCTTCACACCAAAATGGGAGTTTTGGAATAGTGCATCGACATCCATCAAAGCATAGACAAGGTAAATAAACTGTTCGACAAATTTCCTTGAAAGGAAGTATGATCTCATGAGTTCGATCATGGCGGACTATATATGCACAAAGTAGAATGTGCATGGAATGGATTTGAAAAAGGCATTTGAGACCTTCAAGCTGAATTAGGGAGGCATAAGCAACAAGCAAATTGTTTGATTACAAAATACTATGTCATGGAAATTATTGTGAATAGATAAAATGGAATGCCATGATTGCATATTTGTGTAGAAAATGTGGAAGCCAAGACATGGTTTGTGAACTGATTGACAGAATGCATCACAATAAAATGTGGATCCACATATGTAAAACGTCAAAAGCATTGATAGGACAAATGAGATGTTTGACAAAATGCCTCAAGGAAATGTAATATCATGAAATGCCTATACATGTAGCCTGTTTCATGTGCATGCAAAATGTGGAAGTAGGGAAAGGTGAATGAAATGTTTAACTAAATGCTTGAAATAAATGTGGTCTCATGGCCTGGAGGATCATTGATTACAAAAAAATGCAAGTGTTGAAAAGACTTTAGAAACCCTCAAGCGAACCTTTACCAGAATCCTCCTTCGCATGTGTTGAGATGAAACGTGGAAGCATACACAAGGCGTGTGACTATTTAGTGGTTACCTCAGAGAAAATGTGTTTCTACAAACCGATATGCATGCAAAATATTGATGCATGTAGGATGTGGTAGGAAAACTTTTTGATAGAATGCCTCAAAGTGAAATGAAGCAAAACTTATGAATGCCAATATCATGGGATATGAATAAAGTGTGAAGCATATACCAGGCAAGCGTAGTAATTGAAATCAATTTGTGAAAAGGTTTTAGAGATACTCGAGTAAATGTAATTGGTAGTTGTAAAGTGGAATGCCTCATGCACCCTAGTAACATGAAATGAAAAATATGGGAAAGGCAACAAACTGTTGAAAAGGGGGCTAAAGAAACTTTTGAATCAAATTCACATTCATGATTTGAAACCAAAGGAGAAATAAAGAGGGCAGTGAATCATTGACAAGATATCTCAAAGAG
>VDFB02281492.1:454811088-454833510 GCA_007258455.2 Sequoia sempervirens | reverse complement strand
ATAGGTGTTTCTTCAAGAAAATATTCATAATCAACAACTTGAATTGATTCCCTTCTAGGAAGATCCATAGCAACATTTTGGTAGTCTATGTTTTGCATATCTACTTGACCACTACCTTCAAAAGGTATATCAATATCCCTTTTAATTTCCTACATGTCAACATTATTTTGATAAGAAATCTATATTGTAAAAACATGACATGCACGAATTTGTCCTGCCTAAATTATTTGAATATAATGCAGGAAAATCATTATCTAATGGGGAAAAAAAACTTCTTGATATAGCTTGTGGCTAGTGTGATATGTTACTCGTGATAATATTTGCTAAGGATCCCTCCTAGTGGATTTATTTTCCTTGCATATCATGCATTAAGGTTTGACAAGATTCATCAACAAATTTCTAAGAGTCTTCATGTTGTCGAACTCCCAAACACTCATCCATTACTTGTATTACATCACATTCATTCTTGTTGTGTGCTATAGTGGGATCCACTTGCTGATATAAGATTCCAAAATCTTCAACTACTAGATATTTGAATAACACATTTTCACTACCACTGAATATGGAAACATTAGGCTACCTAATACCATCATAACTCTATAACTGATCACTGGATTTAGGAAATTTAGAGGATTCCCTCATTACTAATCTGGAATATTCCCTTTTGTATGCATCATTAAGGTGAACTTTAGGAATATACTAATTATTATGAGAAGGAGAGGATCCTTGATTATTCATTAGTGGCTCAACTATCTAGTCTTTGTCACCCTTGATTGGAAATATACCCATTAAAATATTATCTTGATGTGACTGAGCATCTGGTATGGTTAAGTTACAATAGTCTTGTTTAGTCACCTCTTTTTGGGTTGCATTGTCTACCTTTGGATCATCCTTAACATAATGAATTCTCGATTCATGCCTTTCCACCTCTTGTACATTTTCTATAATGAATGTAGGGGACCTTGCAATGGACTATCCAAATAATCCCATACTCTCTTTGAAATCTTTAGTTGTAGCTTGACATAATAGACACATAAATTTTGAATGGGAAACATTGTGTACTCCACACCAATATGGTAACAATAGGTCCTCCAAACATATTTCATTCCCAAGATTAATTTGTGTAAGTGTGGAGTAAGTAAACTAAGAACACTTCTTAATAAGACATTATATCAAATATTTAACAACAATTAAACTAATTTAAAAGCACAAATCTACTGAAAGTATCATATTGTTCTCTATCTCTAAAGATTTATTAAATCACGGGGCTCTTAGATTTGGTGAGCATTATGACTATTAAAATTCCAATATAGAGAATGAGATGTTGCTAAATGCAATAATCTAATCATGTATGGTGATTTCTAGATGATATGATGAAGCTACTATAATCTATGCTAACATGAAACTTGATCAAAGAAGCTACAGTGATCTACGATGCAGCCATGATATTGATTCTACTGATGATATGATTACTATTGCTAAGATGCTTGATTGCTATTCCTGCAAAGTAAGTTTTCACAAAGATGTTGATTCGGGATTCCTGTTTTAGAAGGTTGTATATAGAGATTCACGACAACATCCTATGGTGTGATAGCACAACAAAGGCTTGGATTTTATTTGGAGGATTCAATGGTAAGAGATGAAGAAACTTGAGTTGATCATGGGAATGGTTTCTCCCCATGAAAACATCAGGCTAGATGATAGGAAGAATCAGAGGAAAGAGATTGAAGAGGATTACTTGCAAGTTTGTCTCCACAAATTTCTCATGAATGCCAGTTGAATTAAATTAGATGTTTTATATCTAATTTGGTAGGTGAGTGAATAGAGGAAAATTTTCCTTTATTTGAATAAATTGATTTATTCAAATTAGCAAAGGAGAATAATTAATTTAATAAAATAAACTATAGAATTTGTTTATTTAAATAAATATAGAAGAGATAATAATTAAACAACAAAGTATTTAAACTTGTTTATTTAAGTAAGAAGAAACATGATTAGATGATTAAATAACACAAACTATTGAAGTTGTTTATTTAATTAAAATTGAAGAATTAGAAAAAATGAACTATAAATAAATATTTCGATTTATTTAATAGTAGATGAATTTGAGGGTAACTAATCAAATAAATCATATTTAATTAATTAGATTATCCAAACCATTTTTAGGTGTATACAATTTGATCCTGCATGAACTTCATAATAAATTATGTATACCCTTCCAACGTTATACTATCATCATTTGCAAGAAGAACTTCATTTGATATCAAGCATAGTTCAAGCTTAGGTACATACCAAAAGAAAATTTTCCCTTCTGCAGCCATATCCAACCTTGTAAAAAATGTCAAACAACTCATTTAGAAGAATTTTTGATTTTTTGTGTTGTCTAATTTTAACCTCAAATAAAATTCAAAATAATTAGGGTTTAGAAACCTAATTTAACCTAAGACCGAAAATGAATTGGAATCAATAGACAGGTTCCATAAAATCCAATTTTTCATTGCTAGATTAACACAACTACATAAAACAGATGCAATCTTCAATGGTGTTCATAAGAGTTTTAGATTATAAATAATTCATTAAATACATCAATGTCAATGCAATTTGATAAAAAACTTATAATTGAACTTAAACATAAAAATGGTTTAGATTAACCATACATTGAAACTTACAATGAACAAGAGCCAAAAGGTATGAACCTAAAACTCCATCAAATATTAACTCCAAAAAATATTTAGATAAACTAAACTGATTTTAAAAGATGAATCTAGAGCAAAAACATGCAACCATGCTAACATTCAAAATTGAACACAAGGTAAATCCATAAGATGAATTTTTGTATTAATTTTGGCAGTATCTTGGCAACAGTTACAAGTTCTCTCTCTTTTACAATAGAAAAAGCATAGCCTTTTATAGATTTTGAAATAAAAAATAAAAGGCTTAGATTCATTGTTGATTAATGGCTCAAATCTATCCAAATTGGGGCAGTTTACATTTGTATTTAATATTGGAGGTACATTATTTAATGCTTACAAAATATTTCCTTTTATCTCCAATTTAAAATTTTGGACACTCTTGATTTTTGCATCTATACTTATTTGGGAATTCAAAATAAATCCTTATTACTGATCCCAAAAAAAATTTGTACAACTAGCACATACTTTGGCATAGATTCTTATGTGGATCGACATTAAATCTCGGCCTGCATTTAATATTTAGTTTCAATCTCCTCTAGAATTTCTCTTGGCATCCTAGGGATAAACAACACCTCCTAGGCCAACAAGCATTGATACAAATCCATATGTAGGTCCCCTTTCAATTTAGTTAATCTCCCTAAAAGAATAAATTTATGATAGCTGCTTCAAAAGCTAAAGATTTTTCTCAAGATCCTGAAAATCAAATACCATCATTATTAGCTCACATGTTGAAAATTCAATCCCTAAAACATCAAAATTAAGCTTGAATAAACCTTTTTTTGAGATTTCAAATCCGTCATAAATTTTTGGGATTTTGTTAGAAATGTTGTCGTTGATGTCAAAGGTGCAATAATGAGCATGATCAATTTTGCAAATGCAAAGGAAACTACAGTCATGGCAGATCTGATTACAATGTTGTATTTCTTTGTTGACTTGCTATGATAGGTTATAGGTTACCTTAAGTGACAACTTATGTTTTTAACCTCGTGTTGGTGATAGGTCCCATCACCTAGGTTGGCAGTGTCCTGTAGGTGCATTGAAATTATTTAAACAGTTCAAAGAGAGTCACATAATTGTCTCTTTGATCCTATAATCTGGAAATGGTTTGGTGTGAGTTGGGTACATTGGCGAGAGATTATCCACTGTATCCTCGACATGTAATGAAAACATATGGTCTCCTCATCGAAGTGACATGCTATCATCGGTAGAACTCTTAAGGTTGTCTCTTTGATATGGTGATGAGTGAAGTCAACGACTTTGGTGGACTGTCGGTGTCGTCAAAAATGTATATGTGGCAGATGCTCACTAGATCACTAAGAGTTCAGTGGGGCCTGTGTGAGACCCGTGGGGAAGCAGGGATTGGTGGAAAGTATTCCACGATTGATAGAGCGTGGCAATGGGACCTGATGGTAATAGTGACTATCATGCATCATGAAAACCTTTTAGACATTGGGTTTGTGTTTTGCGATATGCGATGTCATAAGTGAATGGTATAGATCAAATGGTATGCAATCTAATGGTGGTCACTATGTTTACTCCCTTCACTATAATGAATGGTGAAGCTCAAGATGTTACAATGATGGCGATAATGATAGTGTGTGTTTGGTAGGTGAATAAAACGATGACACATGAAAATTGATAATTCATCAATTTTGTATTCTTGTTGCAAAATCAATATTCAGTTAATTGA
Source organism: Sequoia sempervirens (assembly GCA_007258455.2). Taxonomy (NCBI): domain Eukaryota; kingdom Viridiplantae; phylum Streptophyta; class Pinopsida; order Cupressales; family Cupressaceae; genus Sequoia; species Sequoia sempervirens. Next base: position 454,829,127 of record VDFB02281492.1, on the reverse strand, counting down.
TATAGTTGACGATGGTGATCTACTGGATAACCCTAGTCAAAAATAGAAGATAAACAACACTGCTAGGGCATAAAATCATGGCACAGGAAGACACATGTGTTGGCACAATTCCTTAAGAAAATGAAAATTACTGTGAATGTGGTTAAACCAATGGCAACATGAATGGCACATATTCTCACATTGGACAAGGGATGAGATCAATTTGAGGAAGGAGTATAATCAAATAAAATGTTTTGCATAGATTATCATGTAGACATCTAGCAAGGACTTTGCTAAGCTATTGGATGATGATGTCGATTCTAAGGAAAAGAAGAATACACAGCTTGAATTTGAATTCACTACATAGGAAAATGGTAAAACGATATAGAAAACCCTAGAAATAGCCTACAAAAAAAAGGAGTTGGTTCAGTTTTGAATTACAATTAGGGTTACAGTATGGTTTGAGTTGTTTCTTGAAGAAGACATAATTTTATATATAGCAGTTTAGAGATATGAATTGGTTGGTTGTGTGAGTGAAGAGATTATATAGTCAGTGAGTGAAGTGTGTTACTGTAACAGAGAGTTAAAATCTATAATATATATGAAGTTGTTTACAGTGGTGTGAGAGTGAGTAGAGAGAGAAAGTGTTATGTACTGAATTGATACATTATAAGTTTTGAAGAACTAGCTCATGCATAAGTTAATTTGTAATTCTACAGAGGTTGTAGCCTCTTTGTACTGAGTTGTATCTCAGAATAGGGTGTTGTAGCATCCTTGAAGTTGTAGCTTCTAAATCAGAGAGTTGATTCTTCCTTAGAGTTGGAGCTCTTAAAAAAGCAATTGAACTTAATTTCTTGTGAGGTTGGATTAGGACAGTAGTCCTAGTAGCATTTATCATTGCAGTTTCTCCCATTTAGGGTTTTCCAAGTACATCTGGTGTTGTGTGTTGTTCTTTCATGTGCATGTGGTTACTATATTGGTTTATTCTCTAATCTGCACTTTGATTATTTTAGGAAACTATTTGCTTGGGATTTTAAGGATTAATTTTTTTAATATGTACTAATTCACCCCCCTCTCAATGGATCATTGTGTTCTAACAATTGGTATCACAACATATGTTCCCTAGGAGAACCTTAATCAACTCGAGTAGATATTGGATAAGTAAACACAATGGCAAGTCAGGAAGGTTCATGCAAGCCACCTAGGTTTGATGGAACAAATTATGCTAAGTGGAGCTCATTGATGAAAGGATACTTAAGTTCTCTTGGACATGATGTTTGGATTTCTATTAAGAACAAATATATTATTCTTGCTACTCCTCCTACTGATGTTGCAGGAAAGAAGGACTATGAGAATAATGAGAAAGTTTGTTTCGCCATTATGAACAATCTATCTGATTCTATGCATAGCAAGGTTATGCAGTGTGAAACAAATTATGATGTCTAGGATAAATTGAATAAGATTTATGAAGGATACACGAAAGTAAAGTTGGAAAAGCTGCAAGTGTTGAGATAAAAATTTGAAGAATTGAAGATGACTGAAGAGGAGAAAATTACAGACTATCTATTGAGATTTGATGATATAGTGAGTGATATTAGAGGATATGGTGTAGAAGTAAAATAAGATGTTGTGTTGAAAGTTCTATGGTCAATGACAACTAAATATGATTCCAATATTTCTGCTATTGAAGAAGGAAGAGAACTCGACAAACTCACTCTAGATGAGTTGCATGGCATATTTACTGCTTAGGAGATGAGAATTCCAGATGTTGAGTCTTCTACGAGAGAAGCTACATTTAAGATTGTTGATAAAGAAAAGGATAGAGAAGAAAAGAAAGACAAGATTGTTACTACATCAGATCATGAAGAATCTGATGAAGAAGAAGCAAACTTCATAAGAAGACTAAGAAGAGGATCTAGAAAATATAAAGGTAAGTTTCCCTTTAAGTATTTTAATTGTGGTAGAATAGGTCACTTTGCTTCAAAGTGTCCATATGATAAAGAGGACAACTCCAAGCAAGAAGGAGGTAGAAAAATGAAGAAACCAATTTATCCTAAAAAGAGGAATTTTGGAAGGAAAAAGAAGAGCCTGTACATTCCTGAAAAGAGTGATGAATCTAATGCTAGTAATAGCTCAAATGACAATCAAGGTCATGCTCTTGTAATGAGAGAAGTAAGAAGAGAATTCCTCTTCATGGAAAAAGATATTAAGGATCAGAAGGAAGCACAAGTTAAGGACTCACATAAAGAAGAAGAGGAAGCAGTTGTTGACCTTGAGGGAGGATTAATTAGTGCTCTTGAAGATATTGATGAGTTAAGAGATAAATATAATGATCTTAAGAGGGAAAACAAGAAATTAAAAAAGAATGCTCAAAAGGAGATTGATTAATTAATGCAAGAACTTGAGGAATCCAATCATTTGGTGGTAAATCTAAAAGTTCAAGTTGAAGAAGCTAAAAGAGGGAAAGAAGTAATGAAGTCCAAACTAGAATAGGAAATGGAGAGATGCTTGAGGATTGAGGCATAAATAGTTGCCTTAAGAAAAGTGTTGGAGAAAGAAAATGAGAAAATCAATAAGGGACTAAAATTAAAAAGTGGTACTGTTATTCTTGATGAATTTTTAAATACACAAAATCCAACTAATAAGGAGAAATCATGCTTAGGTCTTGAAAAAGGAAAAAGCTCATTTGTTGATGCCTCTACAAAGCTCTATGAAAGGTTTATAGATGAAGAAAAACCAATTCTTAGTAATGAAAAATCTGACAAAGGAGAAGCCTCCAAAGATGGAAAGAAATCAGCTATAATTGAGAAATTTAATAAAGAGCAGAAACCGGTTGAAGAAAAGAAAGAAAATAAGATAGTCCCTAATCAACAAAAGAAGAAACAAAACACAAAAAGAATAGACAATGATGGATTCACAAGAATACACTATCCAAGGAGGCCTAGACAAAGAAGATATCTTCATCTAGCTAAAAGAAATTCCATGACTAGGTACTCAATATACTTTAATGGGTATTGCTATACTTATAAAAAATTTGGTCATAGGGCTGGAGAATGTAGAGTCATTCCAAGGAAGAGTACAAATTTTGTAAGAAAAAATCTATTTTCTCCCTTTGTTGACATGAATATAGTTTTTTATAATTGCAACAATTTTTTTCATGTAGCTAGAAATTATAGAGCAAAATTTGTAAGGCCAAATTTTCATTCTGAGAAGAAGAAAAATACATCTTCAAGAGTTGAAAAGGAAATTGAAGTTTTTGAGAAAAAGGAAGAGAAACTTGAAAAGAAACCTAAGAAGGTGTGTAAGGAGAAAGAGAAGAATTCTACTTAGTTTATGATTGCACAAACAACATTGCATGCAAAGGAACAAGATTTATGGGTGATCGGTAGTGGTTTCTCCAAGCATATGACTAGAGATAAAAGCAAATTTATTGAGCTCAAGATGAGAAAAGGAGGATCAACAAGCTTAGGTGACAATATTGTTGTCAAGATTTGTGGTAAATAAATTTTGAGCATACATGGGAAGAATAAGACTAAATGCATGCTCTATGTTGAATGTCTAAAACATAATCTCCTTAGTGTCAGCAAAATGTGTGATAATGGATACAAGGTTGTTTTTAACTCTGAAGGTTGCAAGATAAGGAAAAAATGGTAAGACAATTGCTCAAGGGGTAAGGATAGATAGTAATCTCTACAATCTATGTGAAGTGGAAGGAAAAACATGTTTAATTAGCCAATCTGATGAGACTTGGTTGTGGCATAGAAGGATGGGACATTCTAACTTTGAAAATTTGGTAAAAATAAGCTCAAAAGGGTTGGCTAGAAATATGTCTAAGATAGTAAAGCCTAAAAATACAATCTGCCAAGGATGTCAGCAAGGAAAGCAAACAAAGTCTAAGTTTCCTACAAAAGAATATTCAACTACAAAACCCTTGGATATAATTCATACAAATCAATGTGGTCCCATGATGACAAGAGGGATGCAAGGTGAAATATATTTTATGTTGTTGATTTATGACTATACTAGAATGGCATGGGTCACATTTCTAAAGGAGAAGATTGAAGCATTTGAGAAGTTTAAGGCTTTCAAAATTTTGGTAGAGAATGAGACTGGGAGAAGAATTAAATTTCTAAGATTAGACAGAGGTGGAGAATTTACATCAAGTGAATTCAAAGAATATTGTGAATATTATGGAATTAAGCCACAATATTCAACACCTAGAACTCCATAGAAAAATAGAGTGGTAGAAAGAAAAATAGGATTGTGAAGTAAATGGCTAGAGCTATGCTAAATGAAGAAAATTTGGCTGATACATTTTGGAAGGAAGCGGTTCAAACTATTGTATACATTCAGAATAGGGCCTTGCTAAAATCAAACAATGGTAGAACTCCTTATGACTTATGGTTTGGAAGTCCTGCATCAGTCAAGCATTTCAAGGTGTTTGGTAGCAAAATGCTACATTAAGAGGGAAGATGAATATTTAGGAAGCTTTGATTTAGGGTGTGATGAAGGGATATTCTTAGGATATTCCAATCAAAGCAAAGCATACAAGTGTTACAACAAAATACTGCACAAAGTAGTTGAAAGCATAAATGTGAAAGTTGATGAAAATACAAACCAAAGAAAATCTAGCAAAAAAAACCTTGAGTTTGAATCAAAATATGGTTATGTAGTTGCAACAGTTGAAGAAGGAGAACAAGAAGACAATGAAGAATTTTTGGAGCAAGCTCCTACAAAATATGTACAAAAGGATCATCTTGCAGACCAAATAATTGGTGACAAGAATGAAGGTGTGTAGACCAAAAGAAATTTTGCAAAGGACAAGGAACAAGTTAACTTTTCTCTCTTATCTCAGATTGAACCAAAAAGCTTTGATGAAGCTAGTAAGGATGAGAGTTGGATAAAATCAATGGAAGAGGAACTCAATCAAATTGACAAAAAAACTTGGAAATTAGATCCTATACCATTAAACAAGAATGTAATTGGCAGCAAATGGGTATTCAGAAATAACATGAATGAAGATGGAGTTGTGGTTAGAAATAAAGCAAGGTTAGTGTGCAAAGGATATGCACAAGTAGAAGGAATTGATTTTAAAGAAACATTTTCCCCTGTTGCAAGATTAGAAGCAATAAGAATGTTTCTTGCATTCTCGACTTATAAAAGATTTAAAGTATATCAAATGGACATTAAATCTACACTCCTAAATGGAAACCTCCTAGAGGAAGTATATATTAAAAAACCGGAAGGTTTCCAGCTACTAGAAGATGATGGTTATGTTTACAGATTGGGAAAAGCACTATATGTTCTAAAGCAAGCCCCAAGGGCATGGTATTCAAGGTTGGATTACTATTTGCAACAAGGATTCAAGAAGGGTTGTGCTGATAGCAATTCATATTTCAAATTTGAAGGTGAACATATGATCATTGTTGTAGTATATGTGGATGATATCATATTTGGTGGAAGAAATGATGTAATGTGTAGAATATTTTCTACACACATGGAAGATGAGTTTGAAATGTCCATGCTAGGAGAACTCAAATTTTTTATTGCTTTACAAATACCACAGTCAGAAAATGGGATATTCATATTTCAAACCAAGTATGAAAAATAAATTCTTAAGAAGTTTGGCATGGAGGATTGTAAACCAGTTAGTACTCCCATGATTACTGGTTTCAAGTTGAGTAAATTAGATGAATCACCTAATGCGAATAAGACTCAATATAGATCAATGATTGGAAGTCTACTATATCTAACTATATCAAGGCCTGATATAATGCAAGTAGTTTGTATGGTAGCAAGGTTTCAAGCTACCTCAAAAGAATCTCATATCAATGCAGTGAAATGAATTCTTAAATACATCAAAAGCACTATTGACTATGGTTTATGGTACCCCAAATGATAATATTTCACCTTAACAACATATACTGATGCCGACTGGGCAGGAAGTGTGGATGATAGGAAGAGTACTAGTGGTGGAGCTTTCTTCTTAGGAAGTAGTTTGGTTTCATGGATGAGTAAAAAGCAAGAGTCTCTCACTCTTTATGTTGGAAAATGTGCCTCAATCTCGTAGGCTGAAACCTCTGAGAAATCATGGCCGCTATGACATTCATATTATCTGGCTGACTGGCAGTTTAGTAACCTTGCGTTTTTCTCATTTCGCTGAGACTTTGCTTCTGTCTTGCCGATTGATGATGTCACTGTGACTTGTGGCTTTCGCTGTAACCTTCTACCGAGTGGAGACCTCTAGCCGACGGTTTGGTCTAGCGGATGTCGGGGAGACTCATGGCGACTGGATCATCAGGGTAACTCATATGTGTCAGAATGATGTCTCGCCGATGATAGGAAGTCTTGCCGATATCGTCATGACCTTTGGTCTGTCTGGTCGATGTGGAAATCAGCATGACTTGCTCCTATCGGCATGTAGTCTTGGTGACCGAGAGATGTCTCGGCGAATGGAGTCATTGGTATGACTTGAAGGCTTCACTATGAAGTCTTGGCGACGGGCATTTGTCTCACCGACGATGTGGGATGTGTTCAGCATGACTCTTGGCGAAAGATAGGCTCGAGGTAACCTGGAGACTTCAGCGTGAAGTCTTGGTGACAGGTGTTGGTCTCGCAAATGGGGATGTAACTGAAGTCATCGTTGTAGCTCTCGGCGCCCGGTGAAAGGTCTTGGCGAAGTCAAATGTCTTGCCGACTCGGCAAGACATGAGCGCTCGGTATGTGGTCTTGGCGAAAGACATAAGTCTTGCCGACTGGTGAATGCAGCGCTCAGGGTGACTTAAGACCTCGGTATAAGGTCTTGTCGAAGACGATAAGTCTCACCGACTCTTCGATGCTTCGGTATGACATGTTCGCACGCTATGATGTCTTTGCGAAAGACGAATGTCTTGCCGGCTATCGAGCACTGTGGTATAACTTGAAGGCATAGGTATGATGTCTTAGCGAAGAGTGATTGTCTTACCGATGGGAAACCTGATGTCGGTATGACTCTTGGCAACTACTCAGTGTTCAGTATAAACATGAAGCGCTCAGTGTGATGTCTTGGCGAAAGATGATTGTCTCACCGAATGGAATACTCATGTCAGAATGACTTAAGACTTCGGTATTAAGTCTTGGCAAACTGCGGGTGTCTTGCCGATGGAAATGCTAGCATCGATATGACCTTTGAACTTTGGTATGACTTCTCATCGAATGGCGATTGTCTCGCCGATGAGAATGCTGAGGTTGATATGACTTGGAGTCGTCAGTGTAATGTTTGGGCGAAGAGTGATAGTCTTGCCGAGTGATGAACTCTTCGGAATAACTTGTGAGCTTTAGCATGATGTCTTGGTGAGAGCTGTAGGTCTTGCCGACTATTTGACGGTTGTCGATAGAAGTGCAAAGGATATCGGTAGATTCGGTATGACTCATGGCATTCGATATAACCTCTTGCCGACTGTTGGAACCTATGCTGATATCGTCTGTGAATCCACTGAGCATCGGGGAGACACTTCTTGTGTCTCACCGACATGAGAACTCAGTGGATTGTTCCTTGACCGTTTGACTTGGCTCGTGGACCAATCAGAGGAAGTGAAATTCAAACGGTTAGCGGTTGGATTTTTTGCAGCAGTTGCGATGGAACTGAATGGTCTGCAAGGAAAAATCTACACAGGAATGGAAACATCTACGTTTCGAAAAGGATGTTGAGTTGGAGATTGCTGTTATGTGATCTTGAACCGATTCACAGAGAGCCTGTTTAAGAACGAATGCATACATGTATGTATAGTGTGTGTTTTGATGCTGATGGGCTGATAAGCCAAGGAGCTGAAGAGTCGAGAGCGAGAGAGAGAATGATAGAGTGAGGACCGAGTGGCTGGCCGAAAGGTTGAAGCCATGAGGTCAAAGCAGAGGAAGAGAAAGGTAGTGTTATGCTGGAATCTCTCCTGATCTCTCTAGGGGTGTTTTCTACCAGTTGTATCTTGATGAACAAGATGTAATCTCTGAAAAGGCTAAGAGCCTAAAATTGTATTGTAACTGATTTGTTGCTAAATAATACAATGGCTCGATCTTTAGAGTGTGGGGTTTTTTATCTGAAAGGATTTTCCCCACGTAAATATTTGTGTTCTGGTTTTTTGCTTTATCTTTCATATGTGTTGTTGATTGTTGTTGAATTCACATATGTTTTTCTTAGAAGGATCAATGTGGGAAATAATTGTGTCTGTTTCCGCTTTAGGACATAGTTGAACGTGTCTTTGAGGTAACCTAATCAAAATGAAAGTTATCAAAGGCACTACTGTATGGAGTTTTCACTAGATATGCTCCCCATATTTCCTTTCAAGTGGTATCAGATCCTTGTTTTGGTTGTTGGTTCTGGATATTTCTCTTGTGAAGATTTCTTAGCTTGATGGGCTAGAAGAAATCTAGAGGAATGGACTGATGGATTGATCCTGTGATGAGTGGAAGCCTTGTGGTATTCTGAGACAACATGCAGCTTGAAGGATGGTCAAGATGGAAAAAGGAGTTGATCATGTTGTGATCTGTGTCTCCTGGCTAGTAGAGGTTTAACCTTGAAGTATGAGGTGGATTTTTCAGAGTGCTTATGCTAGGTGGTGGTTCCTGGTGTTTGGAAGGCACTGTTTCCTGTTAACCTTGAATGCTTGAAGGCTATGAAGTTAATCATTAGATGATTTGCAAGCTTCTGAAATAGCCTTTCTCTCTTTCTCGGATGCATGTACATGTTGGTGGTTTAGAGTTGGCCTAAAAGGGGTCTGGATTCTCTTGAACTGTTGTTTCCTTTCTAAGGATGTTTTGTACTTGCATGGCTCTGTGGTTTTGCAGGTTTTACACGGTTAAGCAAAAAACTTGTGATCATGTGGAGTTGTTGTTAAGCTATTGTCTAGGCATTGGCCTTTTTGGGGTGTTCCTGGATGAGATAGTTGTAGGTCTACATGCATGCTTGGTGCATGGTTTGAGGAGGTATGTTTTCTTCTCTGCATGGGAGTGTTGGTAAGTGATTTGTCACTCAACATTCTTGTGGTGGTGTTCCTTGATTATGGTGCTCGTTGTGGACATGTTTGGCATGTCAGATCTAGTGTGATCTAGTGTTTGAGTCATGTTGTCTACGTGGTTATTCTCTTTGATATCTCAGTGATGCAGTTTCCAATGCAATGATGGGTTTGCATAATTCTGTTGAATGGATCTACGAGTTGTGCAATGTTGTGGGTTGTCTTTACCTACATGTTTGCTATGAGACAACTTGGATGTGGACTGTCTATATCCACGAGGTTGATTCATTGTTGGTACAAACTTGTCAGTTGGCCTTGTCTGTGGTCACTTGTGCATTGGTGTGATTGCTTTGAGATGAGAGGATGGATACTTTTGGGTACTTGAATAGTTGGTTATGGGAACCTGTAGCAGGTGGTCATGATGCTTGGAGAGCTCGGATGTCATGTTTCAGTGGGAGCTCTAACAATGATTGTGGGTTCATCACATGGTGGTGAATGGTCTTCTTTAGTGTTGCAAAAAGGTTCTTTCTCTTTTCCATGGAAATTACTTGAAGATGTGCAACATCTTGGAACCATGGAGGACGCTTGGAGTCTTTGGCTAAGGTGTTGGTGGTGCTTGATAGGTGATGTTGGTTTTAAGTCTATTTTCTTTATGTCATGGTATAATCTTGGTGCACTGGAGTTTTGGCATTGTGCATTGTACTTGAGACAATGGTGAAGTCACTTGGAGCATGGTATCTCCTAAGGGGATGTGTAGATCATGATGTCATGATAAGTTCTTGATTCAAATGATTGGAGCTTTGACAATGATCTGGTAATTCTTTGTGTATTGAGTGCTTTTATTATTTGCTTGATACTTCATGATGTTGCAGTAATGCAGTTGAAGTTTAGCATGAGATGATTGGTTGCTAGTACTCATGGATACATGAAGAATAAGGTGAGGTTGTTTGTTCTCTTATGAGAGATGTGTTGCTACTTGTTACTTTTGTTAAAGTTGTTTAGCAGAAAGTCCGAGAAGCCTTCACCTTGGTTGAACGTGAGTTCAATAAGAGACCTATGAGGAGATTGCTCTTGGATTAGTATGATGACTTGCATATCCTAAAAGGAGTATTCTCGTTCCCACTCTTGGTCTTCTCGGAAGCTTATCTGAAAGGTATTTGGCCCATTATATTTTTTAGATGTGTTTTATTAAGTTTACTTTCTATATGGATCTTGAATTACTGTTTAATGATTCTGGAAGATTCATAGTGGAAGTTGTATAGTTTCTTTTATCTCCTTGTTACTAATGAGAATTGGTAGGAGATGTTGTATGGGCTGATTTCCTAAAATAGGGAATGAACTAGCTTGATCTTCTTAGAGATGCTTACATCCATGTTGTTTGTTAAATTGGTTTGATCTTGGTGATTGAACAAATGGATGTTGTTAAGGTTTTCTTTTGGGATATGAAGAAGATCATTCTTGTCACAGCTGGCTATTAGAAGTGTATGTAGGAGGATGTTCTACAGGCAGATGATGTGCAGAGTTTCTCTTTGAGGCCGTGAAGGTTTGTGGTAAGGGAAATGTTTCTTGTGGCAGGTTGTTGCAGGTTGTGCATATCATTGTGGATTTTTTCCTTGGTACTACAGGGTTACATTTTCAATGTGCTGGTATTGGTAGACTTGCGATGCATTTGATCTTTCAGATCTGGATTACTCAGGCAGTGGGAGTTCTTGTATGTGTCTTGTCTTCTTCGATTGGTTGACACTGGAACTTGTTTTTACTATTAATGAGTTGATTATAGTTTGGCATAAGTTTACTAATGTTGATACTTGTGAGGTATGTGTGATTGGATGGTATAGCACGAGTTGTGGGTGCTATTTTAAATCATGTGGGTTTATCAGTTGGATGGGAGCAGTCTTTCTGATTGTTGTTCTAACTGGTAATTTTTTTTTTATCTTGTTTCTGGAGGATGACTTCACTGTTGTGTTCTGTTTGAAGCTTTGAAGTTGATATTGCTTCTCTATAGAGTTTGAACACAGTGAAGTGGTAGCAGTATCTTGTTGGTGAGATCACTGGGATCTTTTGCTTGTGTTCATTGGAATGGTGCTTATTCACCTTGGCTTGTATCTTTCTTCCACATGTGCCATGTTGGAAGATCACAAGATTGTTGCCTGGATGGTGGACATCTTAGATGTTGGAGCTGATTTCTTGATGGAGCATGAGAGAATGTTTGAGTTCTATGTGGTTTCCTGGATGGCTGTGATCGGTTGCTTCGTTGGATAGTGGTTTGCAGTTGGTTGCCTGGTCTTGGTTGCAGATTGTCTGGTGGACTGTTATCTATTGAATCATGTTGATTGGTTGTCTTGAGTATTGCGGGGTTTGAACTGATGGAGCTAGTGTGATCTTAGTTCCTGGTTGCTTTGGAGGTGCCTGTGTGATCTTCGTCAAGTGGGAGATTGTTGGAAAATGTGCCTCAATCTCGCAGGCTAAAACCTCTAAGAAAGCATGGTCACTGTGACATTCATATTGTCTGGCCGACTGGCAGTTTAGTAACCTTGCATTTTTCTCATGTCGCTGAGACTTTGCTTCTGTCTTACCGACTAATGATGTCACTGTGACTTGTGGCCTTCGCTGTAACCTTCTACCGAGTGGAGACCTCTAGCCAACGGTTTGGTCTAGCGGATGTCGGGGAGACTCATGGCGACTGGATCATCGGGGTAACTCATATGTGTCAGAATGATGTCTCAGCGACGATAGGAAGTCTTGCCGATATCGGCATGACCTTTGGTCTATCTGGCTGATGTGGAAATCGGCATGACTTGCTCCTATCGGCATGTAGTCTTAGCGACCAGGAGATGTCTCAGCGAATGGAGTCATCGGTATGACTTGAAGGCTTCGCTATGAAGTCTTGGTGACGGGCATTTGTCTCATCGATGATGTGGGATATGTTCGGCATGACTCCTGGTGAAAGATAGGCTTGGGGTAACTTGGAGAATTCAGCGTGAAGTCTTGGTGACAGGTGTTGGTCTCGCCGACGGGGATGCAACTGAAGTCATCAGTGTAGCTCTCGGTGCCCAGTGAAAGGTCTTGGCGAATTTAAATGTCTTGCTGAGTCAACAAGACATGAGTGCTTGATATGTGGCCTCGGTGAAAGACATAAGTCTTGTCGATTGGTGAATGCAGTGCTCGGGGTGACTTAAGACCTTGGTATAAGGTCTTGGCGAAGACGATAAGTCTCGCTGACTCTTCGATGCTTCGGTATGACATCTTCGCTTGCTATGATGTCTTGGCGAAAGATGAATGTCTTGCCGACTGTCGAGCATTGCGGTATAACTTGAAGGCATCGGTATGATGTCTTGGCGAAGAGTGATTGTCTTGCCGATGGGAAACCTGATGTTTGTATGACTCTTGGCGACTGCTCAGTGTTCGATATAAACATGAAGTGCTCGGTGTGATGTCTTGGTGAAAGACAATTGTCTCACCGAATGGAATACTCATGTCGGCATGACTTAAGACTTTGGTATGAAGTCTTGGTGATGGAAATGCTAGCATCGATATGACCTTTGAACTTCGGTATGACGTCTCATTGAATGGCGATTGTCTCGCTGATGAGAATGCTAAGGTCGATATGACTTGGAGTCGTCGGTGTAATGTTTGGGCGAAGAGCGATAGTCTTGCCGACTGATGAACTCTTCGAAATACCTTGTGAGCTTTGGCATGATGTCTTGGTGAGAGCAGTAGGTCTTGCCGACTGTTTGACAATTGCCGATAGAAGTGAAAAGGATATCGGTAGATTTTGTATGACTCATGGCATTCGATATAACCTCTTGCCGACTGTTGGAACCTATGTCGATATCGTCTATGAATCCGTTGAGCATCGGGGAGACACTTCTCATGTCTCACCGACATTGAAACTCAGTGGATTGTTCCTTGACCGTTTGACTTGGCTCATGGACCAATCAGAGGAAGTGAAATTCAAACAGTTGGCAGTTGGATTTTTTGCAGCAGTTGTGATGGAACTGAACAGTCTGCAAGGAAAAATCTACACAAGAATGGAAACATCTACATTTCGAAAAGGATGTTGAGTTGGAGATTGTTGTTGTGTGATCTTGAACCGATTCATAGAGAGCCTGTTTAAGAATGAATGCATACACGTATGTATAGTGTGTGTTCTGATGCTGACGGGCTGAAGAGTCGAGAGTGAGAGAGAGAACGATAGAGTGAGGACCGAGTGGCTGGCCAAAAGGCCGAAGCCATGAGGTTGAAGCAGAGGAAGAGAAAGGCAATGTTATGTTGGAATCTCTCCTGATCTCTCTAGGGGTGTTTGCTACCAGTTGTATCCTAATGAACAAGATGTAATCTCTGAAAAGGCTAAGAGCTTGAAATTGTATTGTAACCGATTTGTTGCTAAATAATACAATGGCTCGATCTTTGGAGTGTGGGGTTTTTTATCCGAAAGGATTTTCCCCACGTAAATCTTTGTGTTCTGGTTTTTTGTTTTATCTTTCATCTGTGTTGTTGATTGCTTTTGAGTTCACATATGTTTTTCTCAGAAGGATCAATGTGGGAAATAAATGTGTCTGTTTCCGCTTTAGGACATAGTTGAATGTGTCTTTGAGGTAACCTAATCGAAATGAAAGTTACCGAAGGCACTACTGTATGGAGTTTTCACTAGATACGCTCCCCATATTTCTTTACACTTTATACAAAAAAAGTAGAATATGCTGTAGTAGTTGCATGTTGTACTCAAGTCTTCTAGATAAAATAGACTTTAAAGGACATAAAAATGGAGTGTAGTAAACCTATCTCTATTATTTGTGACAATTCCAGTTCTATCAACATCTCAAAGAATCTAGTGATGCATTCCAAAACAAAACTTATATCAATCAAGTATCATTTCATCATAGAGAAGGTTATAGATAAAGAAGTTAGTATGGAAAATGTTCCTACAAAGGAACAAGTGGTTGATATATTTACCAAGCCTCTTCCCATAGAGTAGTTTGAATATTTGAGGAAGAAGCTGGGAGTAGTTTCTCCCACTACATATCACTAAATGTTAGTGATAGGGTGTACGTCTAGGGGGAGCTTCATTGTTTACTTCTTTAACCCTGGTCAAGGAGAGTGTGATCAAGTTAGGAACATCTTTTTTTTTCAAATTTCTAATGACTTGATGGTTGCTAAGTTTAGAATCCCCTCTTTCTCTTTGCATTGTTTGTCAAAGGGGGAGCATATCCTTAAGAGGAGTGCATACATTTTAACCCTTTGTCATTGATGTCAAAGGGGGAAATGTGATGCAAATGCTCAAATCATATGAACATGTTGAGTACAAAAGTGGTATATACCATAAGGGGGAGTTGCTCTATTGATGTGAGAATAATCAAACTAGTATAGAGCATTAGTGTTACATCTTGTATGAGCATTTCAAGTTTTTCCATCAATGCCAAAGGGGGAGATTGCTGGAAATATTGTCATTGATGTCAAAAGCATACTGTTGGTGTTGAAAAAATGTGGCCATTGATGTCAAAGGTGAAATAATGATCAGGGTCAATTATGCAAATGCAAAGGAAACTATAGTCATGATAGATTTGATTATAGTGTTTTGTTTCTTCGTTGACTTGCTATGAAAGGTTACATGTTACCTTAAATGAAAACTTATATCGTTAACCTCATGTTGGTGATCGGCCCTATCACCTAGATTGGTTGTGTCCTAGAGGTGCGTTAGGATGATTTAGACAATTCAAAGAGAGTCACATAACTATTTCTTTGATCCTACAATTTGGAAATGGTTCAATGTGAGTTGGGCACATTGGCAGGAGATTATCCACTGTATCCTTGACATGTAATGATAGTGTGTGGTCTCTTCATCTAAGTTACATGCTATCATTGGTAGAGCTCTTAAGGTTGTCTCTTCGATCTGGAAATGAGTGAATTCAACAGCTTTGGTGGACTGTCGGTGTTCTTAGAAATGTATATGTGGTAGATGCATGCCTTCCCACTAATAGTTTAGCGGGTCCTGTGCAAGAATCGTGGGGAAGCAGGGATTGGTGGAAGTATTCCACGATGAATAGAGCATGGTAGTGGGACTTGATGGTAATGGTGACTATCGCACATTGCAGAAACCTTTTAGAAATTTGGTTTGTGTTTTGTGATATGTGATATGATAAATGAATGGTAGAGATCAAATGGTATGCAATCTAACAATGGTCATTGTGTTTACTCCCATCGTGATAATGAATGGTGAAGCTCAAGATGTTATAGTGATATGGCGATAACAATAGTGTGTATTTGGTAGGTGAATAAAGCAATGACATGGCAATCGATCATTCATCAATTTTGCATCCTTGTTGCAAAATCAATATTCAGTCAATTGATATAGTTGATAATGGAAATCTACTGGATAACCCCAGTCGAAAAGAAGATAAACATTGCTAGGGAACAAACTCATGGCGTAGGAAGACACGTGTGTTGGCATGATTCTTTAAGAAAATGAAAATAATTGTGAATGTGGTTGAACCAATTTTGAAATGAATGGAAAAAATTCTCACATTGAACAAGGGATGAGATCGATCTGAGGAAGGAGTAAAATCAAATAAAATCTTTTGCATAAATTATCAAGTAGACATCCAGCAAGGACTTTTCTAAGCTATTGGATGATGATGTCGATTCTAAGGAAAATAATAATACATAGTTTGAATTTGAATTCATTACACAAGAAAATGGTAGAATTATATAGAAAACCTTAGAAATAGCTTGCAAAAAAAAAATGAGTTGGTTCAGTATTGAATTACAATTATGGTTACAGTATGGTTCGAGTTGCTTCCTAAAGAAGACATAATTTTATATATAGTAGTTCAGAGATATGAACTAGTTTGTTATGTGAGTGAAGAGAGTATATAGTCAGTGAGTGACGTGTGTTACTATAACAAAGAGTTAAAATATGGAATATATATGAAGTTGTTTACAGTGGTGTGAGAGTGAATAGAGAAAGTGATATTAGGGCGAGCACCAATAGCCCAACGGTTAAATGTTGAAACATAGGTGACGATGAAGTCATCCCGTTCCATGATGTCAGACCGTCTTGTTTGATTGGTATTGTTCATTTTTGTAATTGTCATCATTTGTGGTTTGTGTTTTGTGTTTTGTCGTATTTTGATTAATATTGGTACTTTATATGTTGTGGTGTATTCGATTTAAATGATGGAAATAATTGTTTATTTTAATGTTAGATTAAATTGTATTTAAATATTTAAATGATTTATTTATTTTAAAAAGGTCATGTGTTTTATTAAATGATAATTAAAATATTAAATTGTGTTCAATTATTTTAATTAATTATCTGGTTGAGCATAATTATTAGAATAAATTATTTAAATTAAATAGATAATGTGCTTTGCAAGTAAAGTTGTAAAAACAGAAAATAAAACAAAAAGTATTGAAAATAGAAAAATAAATAAATGAAAGAATGAAAAAGTTGTGAGAACGAATGAGAATGCAGATCTGACTAAAAAGCTTGCTTTTAAAGAATTAGTTTCTTTTATTTTTGATTTTTAAAGTTTTTGGAAGAAATGGACAATATCTTTTATTTAATGAAGAATTTTGTAAGTTTTTCACACACAGAGGTTTTGGGAGACAAAAGTTGAAAAATTATGGTGATGCATTTTTGAATCTTCTGAAGCTTTCCAAAAGTATTTTTTTTCCATTCTTTTGTTGTAATATTTTGAGGAGAGTTTTAGAAAGGGATTGTCAATCTTTTACTGGCTATTCTGGAGAGTCTTCTGATTAAATAATCGGATTCGAGTTTGAGCATGAAATTTTTGTAGAGGAGATTTTGAAGCCGAAACAAGAAGCTTTGTGTAGAGGCCATCGGATTCAGGCAGTCAACATCAGATTTTCAAGAGCGAAGGACTCCAGGTTCCAGATGTTTCATCTCATTCTTCTTTCTGTTTCAAAAAGAAATTAGATAAATAAATGAATATATATGATTGATTGTTTGAAAGAAAAAGAAAACCTTCATTAGAAATTTAATGATTCCTAGTTAGCAAACCAATAGGAGAAGATTATTGTCATTGAGAACCATTATGTAGTTTCTTTTATAATTGGATCTTGAATAATATTGTTTGTTTTTATAAATACATTTGATTTGAATATATATATATGTTCTGATTAAAAATATAATATTAGTTGAATAGTAAGTTGGGTATAGAGGAACCTCTGTCTGATTGGAGTTATTAGATATATTCTTACAGATTAGCATATGTATATATTAATATATATATATATATATATATTAAATTGGTATAAACATGTTATTTTATTTTTAATTTTATACCTGTTTTATGGTAAGGTCGAAATTGTGCTCAGGCCGAATCTATGGCCGTACCTGTGCACAACACAAAATTGTGGTTATAAATTAAATTTAGATAAAATAGATTAGATATATTAAATATTGTTAAAATCGCGAAATTGAATTTCACATTAATGAATATATTAAAAAAGTATATATAATAAAAAGATTTTTTTTATGGGAAATTTTATTGGGAGTGGGGAAGGACGGCCGAAGCCGTACCCATCCCCATACTCCCCTGCCGCACTCAGACTGCTGCGGGCAGTCTTTAAGGCCGACAGCCTTAGGTTAAAATTAAATTTTATAATTTTTATTTTTATTTATATTTCTTTTGTTTTATATATATATAAATATATATATGTATATATATATATTTTGGTATATATATATATTTTTATTTTATTAAATTTTAAATATTATAATTTATTTTATTTAAAATGAAATTCATAATTGTTTTAGTTTATATAATTATAGTTTAAAATGTAAATTTTGTGTTATATTTTAAAAGGTTAATTAGTGTTGTTATATAAATATAGGGTATTATTTTATTGGTTGAACAAATAATTTAAACTAGAATTTTCCTTGATTCGTTGTTGTGGAATTTTATCGAGAAAACTGCATTTCGTTATATTTCGTGATTGGAACATAATAATCTTTTTGTGAATGGTTTGAAGTCCTTTTAAATGCATTTCGAGTTCTTGTCCGAAATGGTTATCATTTAGTGTTTTCAATGTGGGAACCGTTGTTGTT
>VDFB02281492.1:454793715-454810988 GCA_007258455.2 Sequoia sempervirens | reverse complement strand
TATACCTTTGTTGGTTTTGCCATGAGATCTTAGATCTTGGGGGCTTGATCATCCTCCTTGATCATTGTCATCTTATCTTTCCAATAGTTGTACAATTGGACCTCTCTTGACTTATTTGTCTACTTTAGTGTGAGTTTGAGCATAAGCTCATACTCTCACTAAAGTGGGGGCTAAATGTAGTGTAGAAGATTGTATACCTTTACAATTTCAAACTATTTTTGCATCCCCTTAATTAATTGTACTTAATTAAACCTCTAATTGACCAAATTATGCATTCCAAAGCCTTATTATAAACACTTTTCAAAAGGGAAACCTATATGAAATAATTTCTAACATTAATTAAAACACCTTGAAAATTGAGTGTTATGGAGTTAGGTCCTAAGACCCATTTTCCCAGGGAAAATGGGTCTCATTTAAGTCCCAAGACCCAATTTTTAATATGTTTTTGGGTGGTATTTTAATGATTCAAATTCAAGTGTCAAATGTCATCTTTTGGAATCTAATTTTTGGGAAATTAGATAAACACCTATAAATACAAAGTCTTTTTATCAATTCAAATCTAACAAACTTTATGAAAGCAATCCTATAGAAAATATTATTGTCAAGAGCATTGAAGAGAAGATTTATTAGTCATCTACAACAACAATCAAGATCATATCATCATGTCAAATTCCATGTGTGTTCATGTTCATGTTTTGGAGTTAACATTATGATGTAGGTTTCAAGCATTCAAGCATCAAATCAATCAATGAATTAAACTAATTCATGTAATATATAAGACTTAGAGTGACGTGTTTGACTGCAATCCTCTAAGGGCATCCATTAAGGGTTTGGTGAGTTGTAACAAGCAACTGTTCATTCATCAATTCCTTCACTTCATCATTATTTCATTATCAAGGTTAAATTGCCAATATGGTGTTTGACTAAGGAAAACCCCCATTCACCCAAAAACAAATTTTTTTCTTTTCACTTTGTATGTGTAGATTTATAGGTGAAGAAGGAATGAAAGTTGATCAAATGCACAATTTTTCAAAGTTTTCAAAGTTATCATCATTGTTGTCAAGCTATGGAAACTCACCTACAAGTTTTATTTCCATCTTTCCGATAGTCAAACCTAGAGGAATTAGAAGTTAAGATCTAGGATTTGAGAGCTGTAAAAAGTATTTTGGATGTTTGCACTAAGGCACATTCACCCCAGGGAAAACCAATCCTACTAAAGAACCTAAAACCTACTTTTTTTATCACAGGTGCACATCATTCTTCCCTTCTTAGATCTACTTGCAAATTGTCATTTCTATTTTTGTTATCATAGAATTGTGCATTTCAAGTGTTAGGTCATATAATTTAGCTATTTAGTACACTTTAAATCATCTACTAATATAGAAAATTAGTCATTTTTGTCATAAGAAAACAATAGATCCCAAAATAGGGTTGGATCACCTCAAGGTTAAAAGTCAACCCTACCCCTTTGAGATCTCTTTTTCTAATGAAATTAGGGAAAATGGTGGGTGTGTTTAACACTTTAGATCATTCTATATTGAACACCCACTTACATTCAACCTCACCCTCTATTTTTTCCTTCATTTCAAAAGCTAAATCCAAATGATCTCTTTGTAAACAAACTTTATTATGCATGTAGACACATAAAAATAACCTAGGCTTGCAAACTCTATTTTTACATGACTTACCATATTTCTTCTCAACATAATTAAAATATTTAATTATGTCCTATGGTCCAAATTCAACTATTAATTAAATAATTCTTAATTATTTAATTAATTTATATCTTTTATTCTTCTTGATTATTTAAATAAATTACATCTATTTATTTAAACATGCCACTAATTTCCTATGTCTCTCTATAATTAAATAAATTTCTAAATTTATTTAATTATTATTCACTTTATCCTTTTCCTCTACAATTAAATAATTTTCATTAATTATTTAATTGTCCTTTTGTCTTTTCCTCCATATTTAAATAAAATCATTTATTTAAATTCCCATTCCCACTTTCCCACTAAGTAAATAATTAAAAATCATTATTTACTATCATGGCCCCACCTCTTTTGAATTAAATTAATTTTTAATTCAAAAGGTCAACACTGCCTCTTAAATCAAATAATTTTAAATTATTATTTGATTCTCCAGCAATCTCTTTTTCTGTAGCCAATATCTTCTTGTCGCATGCATTCCTGTCCATTGATTTAATTTTTCCCTAACCCTAATTGCTAGTTGTCATATTTAATCTCAACCTTCCATCCTAGGGCATTTGTCAACTATCAATCTTAGTCATTCATCCAAAATTGACTCCTTTATAAAAAGGCAATGTCAACCTCATTTGGTCACTTCATGCTTCTTGCTTGCATACTTGTAGACTTCATACTTCATGCTTGCAAATTTCTAAGTACACTTGCAATTGTTTAGTCCAATCCTTCAATATTTTGTTAAGGTCTTTGTCATAGGTCAATAATAGCTCACAAAAATATGAGGGAAAATAATATTTAAAGCAAAATGGAGAGGGGCAATGAAGGTGATTCATGGAGTGCTTTGCTTGAGGGTTTTGGTGAGATTGTTCATTTGTTCATGCTTTTATATTCCATTGTGCTTCATTGTTAGCTAGGGTTTGGCTAGTTTATGCTTTATATTCATAACTTGAATTTTTCCTTCGTTACATTTGGTGAACCTGACGTGAAGGGAAAAAATTTGATAGATTTCATACAATTTTTTTTCATTCTAGTAGGTTTTAGGTATGCTTCGACACAATTTCTAAAGCCAAAATGATGCAATCGCCAGCAAAGCGACCCAATTGCTTTGCATTAGGGAATATTTAGATTCTATTTAATTTTTTCAGTTTAACCATACAGTCAAGTTGTACACATCATTAGGTCATTTTATTGTGGTAGATTTTTGATTGATTTGTAGGTTTGGGATCGTGTGCCACAACTGGTTGTGGTTTGTCACATCTATATTTTGGGTTCACCGCATTTGTTAGAAAACTGAGTCACATCTGCTTTGGTGAACCACAGTTGACACCCCATGAGCCGCAGTCATAGTTTCCACAATGCATTTGATCACACCCATGAGCCGCAACTACCTGTTTAGGGTTTGCTTTTAATTTCTGCCAGTATCTTCAATTTTCTAAATTTCTGGTTCAATAGGCTATGGTTTTCTAGTTATTGATATTCGGTTGGTAGCATGTGGCAAGTTGGAGGAAGATACTAACCTTGTTTTGTTGTTCATTTTTATAAATTCCTTCATTTTTAAGAAACAAAAAAACAACAACTACAACTCTCATTTCACATTCATGGCTTAAAATTAATTGCATTTACACTCACGGGACTTAAAAAGAACACAATCTACATCTACACTCGTTAAGGTTAAAAATAACCTTGTTTTTGAGCAACAAACAATCAAAAAATACAACTTGCATTTCACATTCATGGCTTAAAAGGAACTGCATGTACACTCATTGGGTTTAAAAAGAACACAACTTGCATCTACACTCATCAAGGTTAAAATGTACTTGCATTCTCATGGCATTGGGCTAAAAAGAACCTTTTTTGTTTCATAATAAGTTGGGTTAAAATTTACAAGTGTTTGGCATGTCTTGTGGTATGGTAGTGATTTCTTAGTGTGTATGCACTTCTCTTGCACCTCATAACAATCTGGAGAATCAAAATCACTTAGGGATTATTGCTATGCCACCCACACATTTTAGATTTGGGCATTAAAATGAACAATCTTGTGAGTGTGAATTGAAAGCTTTGTGTATGCACTCTCCTCACACCTTAGTGCAATCTTGGATGACCAAAAATAAAATTTTCAATTCGATTTTGTTTAATCAAAAGTAGAGGGCCTGCCTTAGTGGAAAAAGTACTCACCTCAAGGGAACAACCCAAGCGGTAATGGGCTAAATCCAAGTCCTTCCAAACCGCTATAAAAATTTGTGATTGCAAGGAAAGTTTGCAATCAATGGGAAGTGGTACGTGATAGCCATCCCCTAGTATCTTTATGATGCAAAAATCCCTTGTTCTAAGGGTTAGGAGGCCTCTTGAGGGAGTTTACCATAGTATCTCCTAAACCAGAAGCCCTTACTAGACACCTCTTATTTTTAGAATCCTAGCCTTTTGGCTATTGCTTGGTATAGTGCAGGGTACAATATCATGACTGAAGATACTCACTACCGACTCCCTTGAGTAGAGATAGTAAATTCCTCTTTAGGGAATTCAAATTTGGTGTGCCTAAGAAGTGAGTATTGAGTAAGGGGGAGCCAGTGCCACCAAAATTCTAAGTTATCCGCTCTCAAAAGAGAGAAGTATTTCACTTTGATCTTTGGGTATTTCGATGGGATATACCAAGTATACACACCTTTAAAACTAGGATTTGTTCTTTTTTTCAAAGTGCTTGTATCAAACAACCCAAGACAAGACAAAGTGTTTGCCAAAGTTTTTTCTGAATTAATGGAAAAATAAACACCTTTGCAATCTATAAAATCACAATCAAACTATTTTTTTTTTTCAAAACTTGTCAAAATTGTAGAAAAACTAGAGTTTATTCACTGTGAATCATAATTGCTACTATAAAACACAACCCACTATTAAATAATGTATATGCAAAATGTGAAATGCAACTAACTATTAAACAACACATCTTCCAAACCTAGAACACAACTGTTGATAAACGATGCATCTGTTAAACCTAAAACACTATTTCCTTTTGAAACACAACGGTTATCTTAAAAGCCGCAACTTCTTGTCACTCAGAAAAACAAATTTCACTGTCATAATCCGAGGTCAAACATTCAAAATCTATTTCTGACTACCTTTTTACAATGATCCCTATACAAAAACTAGAAAGATTTACTCAAACTGTCCACCATAGCACTCTTTAGTTTATCATTTAGTTTTGACAATAGGCATACCACTGCAAACTTTAGCTTCATTTTAGCACTTCTAATCACCTTCATCTTATTCAAACTCTTAGGTTATTATCTTTGCAGATTTCATAATAGGCCAACTTTCCATTCTTTGTACAAACCTTTGCTTCAAGGAAAAATTGTCATTGGACCAAGTCACTTGTCACACTTGTAGTCTTTGTCACTTTGTGTGAGTCTTTTCCAGCTCATAAGTCTAGTTTAGTAACTCACTTGGTCTCACAAAAGGTCCTTTGACAATTCAAATTGAAGCATTGGCTAAACTTTGGATGGTTGGTAACCTCTTCTCAAAATATCCCAAAGTATTACCTTTAGAGCTTGCTTACACCTTGCATTTAGAACACTCCCATAACATATTTAGACATTTCCATTGCATATCAAAATTCCTTCATTATTTGCCACCTTGCATTAGACATTCCTCTTACACATCATTATCACCTTGCATTATACATTCCTCGTAGACATTATTATCACTTTACATCCCTAATAAACATTATTGTCACCTCACATTGGTCATCCAACATACTCTTTAGACATTATTGTCACATTGCATTGGGACACTCCTCATTTCTTATTCCAAAAAAATACAAAAAACATAGTCTTAGTCTTGTACCATCCACCACCATATCTTCCCTTCACCTTGATATGCTTTCCAGTCAAGTATACCAGTTAATCTGTAATGGTCAATACCAACAAGCCATATACTTCAAAATACAATTCCTCAAATCCAAATACCAACCAACCACAACCCATAGTCAATCACCCACATACCCTTCCTACCAACAATCCATAAGTCCTATTCATTCAACCACCTACCCTTACTATCAATAGTCACTTAACACAATCCATACCATTTATACACAACAAACATCCATTTATCACCCTTTTCCTAACTTTGAGAAGGGAAACCAACCATCCACTAACCCCTTCCAAGCCTCCATGTCCTATCCTAGTCCTTCATCCAATAACCCCTTCCAAGCCTCCACGTCCTATCCTAGTCTTTCATCCACTAATCCTTTCCAAGCCACTCCATCCAATCTACATTTAGTCATGAAAATACATCTTCCCATGGTATCCAAAGTAACATCCCATTTATTGAACTTGAGGATACATTTCAAAAATAAAGTTCAAAGCATGACATCATGGCTTCACCTTCATATCAAGATCAAAGTAGTCCATCCCATGACACTATCTTTAATTCCATCCAAGAAGTCCTTATATATAATCATGGCATCCAAAATACACCTATCCTTGATCAATATTCCATTCCCAATCATGTCATCCAAGATGAACCCATCTTTGACCAAGACACTACCATTGATCAAGAAATCCAAAACGATCCACTCCTTGACCTATATTCCATTCATGGTCAAACACTTGAAGATGACCCTATCCAAGCTCTGAATATTGACACTTCCCAATAATGAGATAATTTCTCCCATGGGACAAATAGATGATCTTCCTCTAGAAAAAGAGTCTCCTTTTCTAGACATATTTGCAAATGATCCAGCTATAGATGAATTCACTAGACTCTATGATACTGACCATAAAGACAGTTTTGGCATTGACTTGGAAGCACCAGTAGAATCATCTAAATTTGATATGTCACAAAAAAAAACCAAATCTATTAATAAAAAATATATCCAACATGTCAGTAAAGTGACAACATCTTATCGACTAGGATCGTATATCTTTGTCAGAGCAGGCTTTCTTGCAGATGAGAAAATACTGAGTAATGATCTCCACATGCACAATGTTTCTTGCAGATGAGAAAATACTGAGTAATGATCTCCACATGCACAATGATGGGTTTACATCTTGCTTCCAAAATGACAAATACTCCATGACAAATAGAATCTTTTAGAGTATGCAATATCAAGGAAAAGGACTAGGCCTACACGAGCAAGGAATTCTAGAACCAGTACAGTTTCAAGAAAATCATAGTCATCAAGGTCTTGTCTATTCCTCAGTCAGAAAATCTAATGATGTTAGTGGTACCTCCTCGATATTGGGGGAAACTTTATTTTATACAAACATCAAAATGGGGGCCATGACTAGTCCTTGTCATAAGGTTGCTACCAACACTCCTTACATCCACACCATAAACCATCATTCCAATAAACCTTCCATTTAGAACCAACAAAAAGAAAATTATTACAAATCCAAAGTTCAAAATCAAATTTCAAAGGCCATGGAATCAAACAAAAATCCAAGTGGACAAATGGAGTTAAAATGGATCCCAAAGAAAATTGTATCAAGCAAAGAAAATATTCAAAATCCAAAAGTCAATCAAATTATGGAGCTACAAGAAAAGAGGAATCCCATATATAATAAATGTCCACCTCCTTCAAAATAGTCATCAAGCAAGGCATCTAAAAGTGTTGGTTCCAAACGCTATATGAATCAAAATTCCAAACTTCATCATCCACCATCCGAATTTTGGAAACTAAAAATTGCTACATCCAAATGTCAAAACAATCTTTCAACATCTACCATCATCCATCATTCCAAAAGGCATACCTCATGAATTCGTCACATCTTGGTAGCAACTCTTTATTGTAAGGACTCTCATGGCACTCTATCACAATGTGTGCATTCTAATAAGGTTAGCTCTAGTATCAACAAGGATCACAATGAAATAAATTAGTTGTATGCAAGTGCTATGATCTTGACAAGGCAATTGCTTTATAAAGGTCATTATTGGCATATCATGGCACCAATCTCTACATCACCACCATTGAAGGATTCAAAACAACCAGTGATCATCTAAAGCATCAAGGCCATCTAGAAAATACAAAAATACAAATAAAATGAAAACTCAAAAAATTGTTACCTTGATGAAAACCTGGCAAATAGGCGTCTTGGTGACACCTAAAAAAAATAAGTCAAGAAAATAGTAAAGAGAAAATTTTTGTCCAATAGTGAAAACCATTCTTATGGCACTTTTGATAAGTACCATGATGAAAATCTGGAAAACATGTGTCATGTATAAAATAAATTATCCATGTGGACCATTACAGTTGGGGGAAAGTTGTCTCATCTCCCATATCCTTCGCATGAAATTTCTTATGACATTTCCATCTATCCATTTAATCCATATCATTTCCATCCATTTTCCCACCTACTTTGATCTTGATAAGGATTGGGGTACAAACATAAGTCAGGATTTGGAAAAACTCTTGACATGTCTATCCTCCGGTTATACACTATTCATGAAATATCATGCCTTTGCCTTCATAGCATTATCCAAACCCATACCTTGGAGAAAATAAATTATCCTTATGCGACATAGTCCTTAGAGACCATATGATAATTCTTCTAGCCAATAATCCCCATGTCTCCTATCTTTTACCAAATCCATCCATCCTCATTTTTATATACCTATCACCTATCTTAGTTTCCCTTGTCAATGGTCTAAGGATCCTCTGTCATCCCATCAGGTCCTAACCAAGTCATTCCAAATGCAATCAATTGCAATCTATGCAATCCAATCTTGCAACCTAGTACATCATCCAAAACATTCCTTGGCCTTTTTTCTAGCCTTGATACAAACCTCGATCCTTCAATCACATTATTGTCATCCTCACGTTGTTTTGGGATGTGTCCATCCCATGTCAAACAACGTCATCATTGTCATCATCACCTGTCAATTGGTATTTAGCTTACTAGGGGCAAGATCATGTTTATCCTTGGATTCTTTTGCATGATTGCTTGTTTTCTTGTAGGCATCATTCACATGCATTTTTCACGATCCTCATAAAAAGACAAAAAAAAATTTAAAAAAAATAAAAAATAATTTTTTTTAAAAAAGACATAAAAAAGAAAAACATTGAAAAGACAAAAAAATCAAAATGTTGGTAAAGACAAAAAAAATTAAAATATTCAATAAAAGTAAAAAAATTCAAAACATTTCAAAAAGACAAAAAAATCAAAACATGTCAAAAATCCAAAAAAAAAAATCACAAAAATGTGAAAAACACAAAAACATTCAAATAACTCTCAAAATCTCCAAAACAGAGTCAGAGTTGGTCAAGGTCGAGTCATAGCTAGAATGGTCAAACTATGCAGTCTCATTGCATTTTCTAAGTAGGAAAGGTCCTCAGTCGATGTACCCTCAAGACCACCTAATTCAGTCTTTTAGGTTTTTAATATCAGATGGTCATTTCAGTCTAATAAACAAGTTACTTGGTTAGTCATGTCAATTCACTAAAATATGTTGTCCTTGATCATGGCGTCGGTTGAACTATGAGGTCTTTGAGTGCATGACATAGGTAAGGCCATCAATCAATGAGCCCTCAAGGCCACCTAGGTCAATCCTTTAGGATTCATTGTGTCGGTCAAATAAGTTAGAGATAGTCAAACTTGGACACAAGATAGTCATCGAAACATCAACATTCAAATTCCAAACCAACAGACATCATAGTCCAATCAATCATTAAGTCAAAACTCAATCAAATTTCCAAAATAGTGTCAACCTAGTCACTTTGGTCCCTTTCAAGATGCACCCTCCTTGGACTTAGACCCCGTCAAAATGTCATTTTCCTGACGTCAGGCTCCGTTAGATTGTCAT
This sequence comes from Sequoia sempervirens, assembly GCA_007258455.2. Classification (NCBI taxonomy): domain Eukaryota; kingdom Viridiplantae; phylum Streptophyta; class Pinopsida; order Cupressales; family Cupressaceae; genus Sequoia; species Sequoia sempervirens. The sequence continues at coordinate 454,801,485 of VDFB02281492.1, read as the reverse complement.
CTGCCTTTTCAGGATGTGTCTTTCCTGACGACAGGCTTCGTCGCATCGTCATTGACCTTTTCAATATGTGTCCTTCTTGATGACAGGAATCGTCAAACTATCAAACTGTCAAGCAATCAACCTTCGTCAAATAAATATTGGCAAACACATTGAATGAATGTTGATTTTGTTGGCCTATTTTGTCTTATATTTTTCTTGGTTTTTCTTTGAATCAGGTTACTAGCTTCCTCGAGGATTCCCCATGAAGGATTTACAGGAGCAATGATGTCTCATGACTCTTTTCTTTGACTATTATATGTGGATTGTCTTGGCAAAAAGATTGGAGCAACTTGGCCCTTAGTATGAGCTAAGACAATCCTTGTCTACGACTTTCTATTTTTCAAGTGGATGACCTTGCACACCTTGGTCTATGTCATATCATGGTGTTTGTTGTCCATTTGTCATATTTTACTACCCAATAATGATTATGCAACACCTATTTATACTTTGGAAAAATATTGAAGGTTTATTTGTCATCCCACCATCCATGTCTTCCATGCTAACAGTTCTTCTATTCCTTCATCATCTCGTCTTTTCATCCATTTCAAGAACACACTTATGCTCTTTGAACTTGTTTTTCCTCTTGAGGGGGCTACCACTACCTCCTCGTCATCCTTCCTATCCTCATTTTCACAGTGGGGCATATTATTGACTTGTTTTCTTTGTCACAATGTGATAATCTGTCATGACAAAGAGGGGAAAAATATAGACACATAAAAATAACCTAGGTTTGCAAACTCTAATTTTACATGACTTACCATATTTCTTCTCAACATAATTAAAATATTTAATTATGTCCTATAGTCCAAATTCAACTATTAATTAAATAATTCTTAATTATTTAATTAATTCATATCTTTTATTCCTCCTAATTATTTAAATAAATAAATTACATCTATTTATTTAAATGTCACTAAATTTCGTATGTCTCTCTATAATTAAATAAATTTCTAATTTTTTTAAATTATTATTCACTTTATCCTTTTCCTCTACAATTAAATAATTTTCACTAATTATTTAATTATCCTTTTGTCTTTTCCTCCAAATTTAAATAAAATCAATTATTTAAATTCCCATTCCCACTTTCCCACCAAGTAAATAATTAAAAATCATTATTTACTGTCCTAGCCCCACCTCTTTTGAATTAAATTAATTTTTAATTCAAAAGGTCAACACTTCCTCTTAAATCAAATAATTTAAATTATTATTTGATCCTCCAACAATCTCTTTTTCTATGCACAATATCTTCTTGTCACATGCATTCTCGTCCATTGATTTAATTTTCATAAAATTAAATTATAGCCCTCAATTTCAAATTTTACCCTAATTTTGCCCTAACCCTAATTACTAGTTGTCATATTCAATCTTAGCCTTCCATCCTAGGGCATTTGTCAACTATTAATCCTGGCCATTCATCCAAAATTGACTCTTTTATAAAAAGGCAATGTAAACCTCATTTGGTCACTTCATGCTTCTTGCTTGCATACTTGCAGACTTCATACTTCATGCTTGCAAATTTCTAAGTACACTTGCAATTGTTTAGTCCAATCCTTCAATATTTTGCTAAGGTCTTTGTCATAGGTCAATAGTTGCTCACAAAAAATTGAGGGCAAATAATATTTACAACAAAATGGAGAGGGGCAATGAAGGTGATTCATGGAGTGCTTTGCTTGAGGGTTTTGGTGAGATTGTTCATTTGTTCATGCTTTTATATTCCATTGTGCTGCATTGTTAGCTAAGGTTTGGTTAGTTTATGATTTATATTGCTAACCTGAATTTTTCCTTAGTTATAGTGCATATATATATATATAGAGAGAGAGAGAGAGGCATTTATTTTATTTCTAAAAAATTATGTATATCAAAATTACAAGTTGAAATTGTAAGTTAAATTAAAAAAGCTACAAATACATAGATAACTATATGTATAGTTAGATATAATATAAAATTTTATAGATATATTAATTTTTCTGAAATTATAAAAGAAAATATTAAATATTTAAGAATTATATTTAAATATATTATTAAATAATTTAATTTATAATAATATTAATAATATTCAATACATTTTATATATTAAATGTTTTTTTAGATATATTAATTGAGCTCAAGGGGGCCCAACCCCAAATACAACGCTAAACTTGGCTTAGCACCTCGACAAAACAACAAAAATATAAACATTGACAAGCCTTCAAAGAAACTATATATCAGACTTGACCTCTATTATATCAACCATGTCTTGATGCACATCTTCACCATCACCACCATCCCCAGTTGGAAGTTCCAAGATGGCTACCCGAGTAGTAAGGCTACTCACTCTTGTGATCTCCTTCAATAGGGAAATGTTACCTTTGACTTCCCTCATCTTTGGATCTTGGTTCTCCCCCACACTCCACATAATGAACAGGATCCATGGGCCATTAAAATATTATGTTAGCATTGGCTAGACACCACTAGATGGTCGCAACCCCAAACATAACACCTACATACCTAGATAGAATTTCAACGCCTCCCACCACTTTGCAACCACCATATTGCACATTAGAAGTCTCATGACTACTATCTCCTCCCTCACTTGTAAGAGTGTTGATGGTGTTTTCTGCATAGCAACAACTCAGACAGAATATGATATCCTATCTCTCTTGAAAGGTAAATCTCTATCAACAAGCCTCAAGAGATAGCCCCAAGGTCTCTAATGCCAGGTCTTGACAATGCATAAATAACTCGGTGATAAATGTGAAAATGTTGGTAATCACAAGGGGCCTTACAAATGAACAATGTTGGAAGTATACTTTCATCAGATGTAACAAGATGATGATGCTTTCAATCCTAAAACTAACCCAGATTTAAAAGAAATAGCAAAAGATAGAAGGGTTGAGAGAGATATCCTAAACTAACTCCTAAGATCAATCGCAATAATGATGAATGATTCAAATGGATAGATCCCCAATAAAACCAATCTCTACTTGATCAAGGACAAGCCCACAACTACACAAAAATGGTGCAATCTTCTAAGGAAATCTAAAGATTTTTATACTATGAAATTTCATCACATACCCAATAACTACCGCAATGTAAACAATCATTCACAGTTGAACTTAGCACAAAAAAAGGCCTAGACTAACTTTACACAACAATCTACAATCATAAAATTGCCAAAAGTATGGACCGAAGATTGATCAATACCATTAACATTTCACCATCATTACAAAAGAAATGAAAAACTAACATCTAACATTGAGAATCAAGAACAAGAGACCATATAACTATTGAAGTTGAACACAAAGTTTGTCAAATCAACAACCCATTTGCATTAACTTCTCTAGAATTTACATAATAGTCTTCTTGCTCTCTCCCCTCCTACAACTAACTTCTGAAATCTGCTTGCCAATTCTGGCCTTCTAACCCCTAAAATCTAACCCCTTACAAATGAGAAGGCACTGGCTTTTATAGATTTTACATTATAATTTCAATGGCTAGGATTAAATCAATCCAATGGCATATATTACACTTCTAGAAGCATCCAATAGTTACATCAAGTTTGGCACATTTGATACATCATCATCCAATTAAATAATTATGTTACAACCAGGAGTAATGAAAAGAAAATCTGCCATCTAGACATTGATAAAAATTCCCATTGGGGAACAAAAGCAACATCACATGTCTCCTTATGTTTGAAACATATCTTCTAGTTGTAGACAGGTTGTGGCATGGATTCTTATGCTAGTGCATATTAAATATTTGATCAGCTTGAATTTCCACCTTCTTGGCATGTTTCCATATGTAAGTCCCCTTTTGATTTATTTAATCTTGAAAAACATATATCATTATTAACTCACATGTTAAAAATCCCATCCATAAAATATCCAAATTAAACTTGAATAAAATTTTGGCCTTTTAAGAAAAATTTCCATTTGCGAAAATTTTCCATTTGTGGAAATTTTCCATTTTTTGAAATTTTCTGTTTTTGGAATTTTATTTTTTTTCCATTTCAAGATTTTTTAATTTTAGGGGAACATTTTAAAATTTCAAAAAATCCATTTTGGAAATTTTCCATTTAAGGAAAAATTTCCATTTTGAATTTTTTTTGGGATTTCAAATGGGTCTTGGATTTTCTGAAAATGGAAATTTTAGGAATTTTGATTTGTTGTGGATTTCCGAAAATTTGAGGTAGGTTGGATTTTCCCAGGTTTAATTCTCAAGGAAAATCCGAGGTAGCTAGAATTTTTTGAAATCCATGGTAGGTCAAAATTCCCTAAACTCCATAACTTTTTTTCTAGAAGGAATTTTTGAAAAGTTCAAAAAGCAACCTAGCCTAATTTTTCACCCTCTATCCATGAGTGCAAAATTTTTTACATATAACATTGAAAATTCACTTCAAAATCCCCATTTCCAAAATCCATGACAGGTGGATTACACCCAGACCCTCAAGATGCCTCAAAATATTGCCTTCATCAAATCAAGTCCAGGCTTCATTCCCAAAATAACCTCCCAAGAAGAGAAAAACTAAAAACTTGACCAAGCCAAGATGCAAAGATGCAAAAGAAAAAGGAGGGTCCTCGCCTCCAGTGGGGCATGTGTGCAAAAAATTGCACAACAAGGAGCCATGCCAAGAACATGGACGACACATCAAAATTAACTCTAAACTAAAAAGTAGAGACCAATAATCGAACCCCCAAGATGCTTTTGATCACACTTAATGTATCCTCATTATTTAGCTTGAAGATCTTCTTAATCCTTGTATCAAACGTTTCTCCCCTAAATGCCATGTGATGCTCCTTCACCCCCAGACAAATTATGGTCTCCATCCCACTTTGTGAACATTAATTGAAAAATTGAAAGTGGCCAAGAAGATTTAACATTACTTCCCACCCCCATTCTCACCAATGAATAAATGCTTTATAAGACAACATATTTACACCTCCACCCTTCATATCCCTTTGGTGGCTCACTCGTGGAATCAATGATATGGAGCATTGGCATACCACTATGCTCCTCTAAACAATTAATTTCCTCTTTCAACAACTTTTCAGCATCTTCATTTCCCTCCCAATAAGTGTGAGATAATTTGAAATCCTCCACCCCTTCTAGCTCATACAAAATGGAATTCAACCATTTATTCAGCTTCCAATTGGGAGTCGACCATCACCTTATAGCACTAATCGTTATCATAGAATCCCCTTCCAAATGATTTTTTCGGATACCTAGACCCTTACTCAAATGAATATCCAACTAGGCCGCTTGAAATTTTGCTTCATTGTTTGTCCCATCCACCAAATTCCTTACCTAATTAGCAATACATTTACTCATGTGATCCCTTATGATCCATCCCACACCAAATGGGCTATGATTACCTTGTGCAACATTATCAAAATTAACTTAAACCCACCTTTCATCCAATGGGTCTTACTTCACATCCACCTTTGGGTTTGTGCAAAGATCATCCTTTCAAGCCCCATAAACGAGGGATATATTAAATGTTATATACATAAATTTTTGTTTAAAAAAATAATAGTAATAGAAAAATTATATGGGTTGGCCCATGGCTATGACCCATGGGAGGCACAACCATGAAGGTTGTGAACCATGAATCGTAGCTATGAGGTTGCACCTTCAAGGGGGGGCTTGGCCCATAAGGTTCTACCATCCCTAACAAATAACAAAACAAAATTTTATTATATCTTTTTTTATAAAAATAAAATAAATTGTTAATAATGAAAATAGAAGGAAACTCTAAATAAAAAGGCATAAATTTGAATTGCTAATCTACATTAGGGAATAGATAAAAGTTTGCAACAAATAGTTAATGGTGTAAATATATATAAAAGGTATATTAAATAAATTTGAAATGATTTTGAAAATCACTTGTATCTGCAATAAACAATCATACAATCTAAAATAGATATGAAAATGAAATATAAATTTCAAAGAAGGTTTTTCATTAAATTTTTTTTGGAGAAACCATTGAATAATAGAGTAATAAATGGAAGGATATCGTGAGAATTGTTAAATGACAATCAATAAATTGAGGAGGAAATATAAAGGGAATCATGTGGTTATAAATTGGTTAAAAGTTAGTTTCTAGTTAATAGAATTATTTTTTCTTTATTTAAGTTCAATTGTGTTTTGAGAATTATGGACAAATTTATATTCATGTCATTAATTTAATTTCCTTTTTGAGTTTTAAAATTACAACCTTGGTTACATTGAAGTTGTAAAAATAAAATACTATGAGACTAGAGATGATAAATAGATATGAATTAACTTCTTAGTTTTGCAACCACCTTTGAGGATTAAATATTCATCCTTATGTTTTGAAAATAACACCATTACCAACAATCAAATTAAATTTCTTAGATTAAAAACTTAATATACCTCATTGGCAATAACTTCTTTTGATAATAGATTTGAGCTAGATTTGAATATCATAATTCAATAACACATATATAATATTATAATCCATACATTTAGAATGTTGAAAACAAATATTATATTTTAACTTTAATAGTCCTGTTATTTTAGGTGAGGAAATGATCAATGACTTTTGATCATTATGTCAACCATTATGTAAATACATATGAATTAACTTCTTAGTTTTTCAACCACCACTAAGGATTAAATATTCATCCTTATGTTTTGAAAATAACGAAATTACCAACAATCAAATTAAATTACTTAGATTCAAAACTTAATGAACCTCATTGGCAATAACTTCTTTTGATAATAGATTTGAGATAAAATTTGAATATTGGAATTTAATAACACATAGTTATAATATTATAAATTCATACATTTGGAATGTTAGAAAACAAATATTCTATTTAAACTTCAATAGTCTTATTTTTAGGTAAGGGAAGGATTAATGACTTTTGACCATTAATGACTTTAGCAACATTTTGTTGTAAAAGGTTTTGGGTCCCTTCAAAACCTAATTTTCTTGCTAATCAAAAACTATTGGTAGATAAAAGTTTAGAAACAAATCACTCTCTTCATAAGTTAGTATTAAATCATGGACACAAAACTTGTCAAATTAGAAATTATTTAACAAATTTAAATTCTTTTCAACAAATGAGTTGCCTCATATTAGGATTTGAGATAGAGTACATTATTGATTGTACTTCTTTTCCTTATTATTTCTTTACATTATTTAGTTGTTCTCATGGTTAGAAACAATGTTATAAAAATCCTTTGTTTAGTTGTCTCCATTCCACTTTCTCACTAAGTGAGAGGCACTTATAGTGCTATTATAAGCTTAATACCATCCTAGGTGCTAAGGGGGTAAGTGAAAAAAGATGGGTCCCAAAAAGGGGGCTTAAGTGTCCACTTTTTTTTCTTTTCTGAAATTAGGAAATACTAACCTTGGACGTGAAATTGAGGATAGTTACACTCAAAATTTTGAGATGGAACAAAAACAAGGATTGAAGTGCTCTGAGTCTACTTTATAAACTACTAATTTATTTTGAAAATGGTGGAGATTAAGGGGTTCAAAAGAGGGATGCACAAAAATTGGTGTTGTTTTTGTCAAAAAAGCATAACATAGCAACTCTTGTAGGTCCCTAGCATGGTGAACTTTTTTTTAGTATTTTTCAAATCACTCCAATGAGAAATTAGATAATAGTATGCAATTGATGCATGATTTTTCTGATAATTTTTTAATGAATATTTGATTTTTTACTAATTTTTTAAGTGGACACTTCTTGAAAAATAGATTTTTGGCCGTGCTACCCCTAC